>VZTU01029497.1:205937-230005 GCA_013400835.1 Zapornia atra | reverse complement strand
TTAACCCCCCCCCCCCAAGTTAATTCTAACTAAATCAGTCATGATCTTTCCAGGGATATAAAAGTCCATTTTCTTCCCAGTGATTTAAATACCTGAAGGATTCAACAACTCATCTCCACAGAAGGGGCAATACATGACTTTCTCACACCTGTTTCTCAAGTCCCACCAGCTGGAATAATTTTTAACCACAGATTTCTACTCATTTATATTCAAAATAGTAACATTTTTGGTAAGGAAATTCTATTGGCTCTGGAAAAAAACCCCACCAGAGAAGGATTTGAGCACAGAGATGCTGACCTCAGAAACAGAGACACACCAATCAAGCAACATTATGATAAAGTGTTTATTCTTTTTTTTTTTTTAAATATCAAATTTTTTTTACACATCAATTTTGTTGATAAACAGTCCCCCAATATTAAAAAAAACAACAAAAACCACCCAAAAATAATATTAATAATAATAAAAAAAAAGAGAATCAAGTGTGTATTACTTTGGGCAGAACCACATCCCATTCTCTGATGACACCTCTCCTCCCTTCAGCCACCTGTGAGAACCACCACGTTATGTTCAGCCCAGAAGAGTAAATGACACAAACACAACCAGCTTTTAGGATTCCTGAGTATTGATTCCCTCAAGTTCCTTAAGTGAGTCTGTAAAACTCTTAAGCTAAAAAGCATCAGTCAAAAGAGTAACCCAAACCGCCCGGCATTTGGATCACGGACTAAACCTTGTCTACACAGTGCAGGAAGAAATCTGGGAAGGGAATGATGTACACAAAACCAACCCCATTCCCCAAGCTGACTGTGGAGAGAAGCCAGGCAAAAATAACCTCTTGATTTCTCCACTTTGAATTCATGGTAAAGAGTTCTGGGGAGCCATTTGGCAAGAAGTCCAAGTCTGGTGAAGCAACCTCAAGGATCTGCCCCTCCTTTTATTTGTAAATGGCATGGTGTTTTAAAGATAACTTAATCTGGAAGTTAAGCATTCAGCAAGTACACTTCAATATTGCTACTTCTGAGGGAAGGAGATGGCAAGAGGGAAGAGGCAAAGAGGGAAAGAAGGGAATACATCTAGGAGGTACAAGGTTAACAGTCCTGGAGACCAAGTGCCTACGTAGAAAGTTGAACGTACGTAGCAACAAGGCAGAGATTGTCATGAGAACAGACACTTACCAGATATTGGTATCTCACTAACCATCACCTCTAAACTCAACTAGAGCCTCACCTACAGAAGCAGCAAGTAAATTCCTTCAGCACCTTTAAGGAAAAAGAACACAGCTCAGGAGCCAACAGCAAAGTACGTGACCACTACGGCTTCGGGAGGCACCCAAAAGCAGCCCTGCAGACCCACAAGGGTCCCTGTGGGTGCCAGCATCTTTATGAAGCTGCTTCTGAGCGTTGCTTTGGTTACTACAGATGGACTTTCCATACTGGAATTAGTTTGCTAAGCTGACGTGATGCTGGGACGCTGGAGCACTGATGAACCAGGAGGGGGGAAGAGAGTGAAGAGCCTTATTTTAGGCTGGAGCTCAAGGCTCCTTGGAAACTTCAATGCTTTTTGGTGTTAAACTTTATTCCCTGCTCTAGCCAACAAGCTGCAGCATCCCTGCTGACAGTATTCCCACTTGTGGGCCAGGAAAGCACAGAGACCAGGTACAGGAAGGCTAAAGGATGCGTGCATACAGCAGAGAGGACACACACATGCACCATAAAACAGAAGACAACTTTCAGACAGCGTTTGCTAAACACATGGTCTGTCACATTTTATTTTAACCTTAAAATACGACGGCCCAGATTTTCTCCCAGCAGAAATCTTGCTTCTAAAAACACAAGTCTCTAATTTAACTGCACGTACCCATTCACTCAAAGCAAGGCTCTGAAATGAGGAGATTTAAATCACCAGGCTTGGACCAACTTGATAAAATAGTCTTTAAAATATTTATCAGGTGGGGTGGGGGGGGCGGTCAGGCTTTGTTTCTAGCAGTTCAGAGAAAGTTACCCAGGAAATTCTAGCACTATTGATAAATGCTTCAGTACAGCTTTGGCAGAAGGGCAGACTTCAAAAACTCTATTTGACAAAGAATAAAATTGAGCATTGGAGCAAGTTGGCTGATAAAGCTTTTCTAGCGTAACTTCTGTATATGCAGCCTAAGTAAACGTGGCCATAAAACTAGAGCCTTTAACCAGCTTGGTGCAAAGCAGCAGTACTTTGTCTAGCTATCAGCAATTGCTTCTAAAAACATAAAGTGTAAATAGGGGAAGGGTGTAACATTGGATGGCCAACATCTGGTGCTCAGAGACGCTGGCAGTGACAAACCCTCCGGGCTAAAGGCGCAAATTCAGCTCTTGTGCATCCAAAAGGGCCAACCTGCAGCTGGGATCTGTGTAGGGCTGGGGGCTCACTCCCAGGACCACCTCACTTGAGACCTGTGGTGTGAATTTGGAGCAGATTGGGCTGTTTAGATGGAGGATGCTCTCCCTGGGCAGTGGGGAGCTTCATTCTCGTTGCTGCTTTTGATAGTGAACCAGATGCAGATGGGAATGGGGCTAATATTATTTCCTAAGGCTTCCAGAGAGAGACCTGACACTGTACTCTTGTACCAGCCCAAGCATTACCCTCTACAGAGGGGGCTTCCACTGATTTGAGGTGCTCATCATAAAGATCTAAAACTCCTCAGCAGGGGTAACTCCAACCAACTGCACGGTGAAGACCATAAAGCTGGAGGAGTCTTGCCTCAGCAGCTCATTTTGAACTGAGCCTCAAGTGAATTACTTGATGCTGCTCCCCAGCTCCCCAAAGAGCCAAGCACTGCTTCCCACACAGGCACAGAGCAAGGCCTGCAGCTGGTATCACAAGCAGGATACGAGCTATACTTCTCTGGTAGCCCCTGGCCAAGCTGGTACATTCACAGCTCATGGAGAAGCTCCATGTGACAGACAAGAGGAATGCCTTAAAACTCTTTATTTTTCAAAAGGATCCCTTGGCTGCCCAAGCATCAAAGTAAAAATCTGACAACCACTGCTCAGTGACAACAGGAACTCCTGCAAGCTCACAGATGAAACCAAATTCTCATCATTTTTAAATGACATCCTAAGAAACCTTAACATACACGTAGGCAAACCTAAGCAACAGGGAAAACAAAACACTGGGAACACAGGCCTGAGACAATGATAACAACAAATGAAAGCCATGAACAAAAAAACCCACATTTCCAGCTGCTGCTGACCCATCATTTCGAGTTCAGCTCAAAGCAGAAAGCTCAAGATGACACAAAGCCACCCTGGAGATCCTGCAAGTGGGACCGAGTCAAAAGCTCCTACTTTCAATTTGGTATCACGGTTCAGCCACACTTTCCTTCCCCTTCCCCAGCCCCACCAGTGTCTCAGGGCTCTGCAGAGCATCACAAAGTAGTTCATCCCCAAAAGAAAAACACCTGGAAAAAGGGCTTCCTACAGCACAACCTCATCATGCAGGCGACTCACCAGGGACTGCCCAGAAGGCCACGATGGCTGTAACGCAGAAGCCAGGTCAGTGCATTGTTTTCACACACCCTGTATTGGGGAGGCCTCACTCTTTTAAGAGGTATTAAATTAAATTAGTACCCCACCAGCCGCTCTGGGCTTTCTGTAGTTTCCATTCCCACAGCTGAGAGGCTGCTCATCCCCAGAACATCGAGGTGAACTAGTGCAAAGCAGGATTTCTTCATTCTTCCCATCACATCCCCGCTCGGCACACAGAGAACACAGCCAAACAGTCCATTCTTCCAGGGGCAGAGGGGGATTAAGAGCTGTGACACACGGTCAGTTTGTTCAACAATTTCACCATTAAGGTTTTGCCTTAAAGTGGTTGAGCTTGTTCATTTGTATGGGGGGGGGGGGGGGGAAGGCATGACGTGGGCAAGGCTAGGAAAAACCAAAAAAAGGTAAAATCATCCTTTTCCCTCCCTCCCCACCCTCCCCCCCCTACAATTAATACCAGCACATCTTCATGTTAAGTCTCTTGAAGTTTTGGTAGCACCAAATTCTGTCCCTACCCTTCTTCTATCCCCATGTCATAAACTCAAACACACTGGCCCAAGAGCATTCAAAGGGTTTGGCAAAAAGAGGCATCAGCCTTCCCCGTGCACGGACACAAAGCACACGCTTCCAAACCCCTTCCCTCCACCCCTCACTCCTGGTGTAAAGCCTTACACATCTGAGGGCATCTACATACCTTTAGTAGCTGCCATAAGAGTTTCATCAGCATCACAGATGGGTTATAAAGCGCAGGAGAAGGAAAACAAATCCACTAAGTGCCCAATTGTTTGTCCACACTGAACCCCCACCTCCTGTCCTGCGCACACGCATGGTCACTTCACAATCTGCTTTGTGCTGGACAGGGTGGTGATCTTAATGGCTTCTGCTTTTTATTCGTTAACATTGGAGCTTATTCTGAAATTGTACATTGATATAGAAGCATTAATTTTTGTATCCAGGAGGCATAATTAAAAGCTACCCTGTCCACACAACGCTAGGACGTTTTCTTTCTCTTAAAAGGCCAAATCTAACGAGTAAAACAGAAGAGACAAGTTACTTTGGCTGCAAATGATTTAAAAAAAATGTGGCTCAACATTTTGCTTGGACATTATGGTTCTATAATTTAGATATGTCCTTCAAAAGAAGAGACACCCCAGTCAGCTGCCTCTTCCCTAGTTAGGTAGGAACGACGATGCTCTTGGCTAGCAAAATGAGAAGAGCAAGATCCGTGTTTCCGTCTGCTTGTTCCAAAGCCTCAAGAGCTTCCTGGGTGGTAAAACCAGCGCTGAGGATCCGATCAACATCAGCTGGAGGGAAAGCAGGTGGTGGAGAAGCCCTGGAGTTCAGTCCAGTACAGCCAGCTGGTGGGACTGGCGGTGGTTCCTCACACCCACCCAATGGACACGGACCTTCGGGAGCTGAACTGCTACTGCTGCTTCTCCCAGGTGCTTCTGCGAACGTGCTGCGAGGATCTCGAGGGGCACCTTCATCCACAGCAGGTTCAGAGGAAACAGATGCACTTTCCTCCCGAGTCAGACTAGCTGGACACTGATAACCTTCTGCCAAAACCTCTGCCTGCTCAGAGTTCTGCGGCTGGTCAGGTGTCGCTGCAGAATTTACAAGGACCAAATCACTCTTACCTGGAAACTTCTGACTCTCCAAAGCAGCTTCTTCAAGAGCTGACTGGACGGGAGCGACAGACCCAGTGCCAATGTTTTCTGAACCATGAGGCTGCTTCACCTCTGCCCTTCCACCTTCAGACCTCATCTCGTAGAGGGAACAATGCTGTTCCTGGCAAGCTGGATCTGAGCCTTGCTGCTCATGGCCACAAAGGCCCTGCTGTGCTGCTGGCTCTCTGTGAACCATTTCCAGCTGAGAGCTTTCTTCAGAGGCAAAGCTTTTACCTTCTCCTTTCCGACTGATCACCAAGAGTTTGTGCAGCTCTTTCAAGGCTGATGCTAGAGAGAAGCACGGCTCTTCTGAGGGTCTTCCTGGATCTGTGTCCAGCTGATGGATGCTGGAGGGGGAAGAGCTGTCTACAGCCTCCAGATCAGACAACTCATACTTCACGGAGATTTCACTAATGCTTTCAGAGTGCAGGACATCGCCGGTGGAAAGTGGATCCCTCAAGGAGGACACAGATTTTAGTGACTCCACCTCCATAGAAACAGCTCCTAAGCTCAGGCCAGACACACTCCTGCTCTCAGCCTGCTGCTTCTGCTCGCTCGCCAAGCTGTGCGCTGCAGCTACAGGCTGCTCAGCTACATCTATTTCCATGACAGCTTCTGTATGCCCATGGCTACAGGCAGCTGATGTCTGGATACTCCCTTTTGCACAGGGAAGACCTGCTTTCTCCAGCCCATCTCCTCTTCTTTCCATAAGAAGATTTTCTGGCTGGCTGGCTTCTTCCACGACCGGTTTCTCAAGCCTACCAACATGGCAAGGAGGTTCTGGGTCAGCTGTCTCAGTCTGCATCTTCAGATGTTCCTTCTCTGGTTCTTTGCACGTCTGATGGTCTATGTGAAGCTCATGCTTTTGCTCCTGTTCTGCCTGCTCTAAAGACAGACACACATCTTTATTTTGCCCGTGCTTAGCAGCAGTGTCAGCCAAACTATTTCCTTCTGTCACGTCCAAAGGATGTTCCTGACCAGGGTCTTGTTCTTTAGCATTACATTCCTTTAGACTGTCAGCAACAAATGATTCTTTGAGTGTCTTCTGGGAAAGGCAAGCTGGACTGTGAGAGGTTATCTCCCCTGGCTGGGGAGAAGGGTCATTATTTGCCAAGGAAGCTTTGCTGGAAAGATGCTGCGATGAGGGAGGACATTCTTTGTCTGGGGTTATCTGGCATTCAGTTGAAGACTCAAAAGACTTGACGGCTCTGGGATCAATGGGCTCTGCGAGGCTAGATTCAGATGAGCAAATTGAAGCAGGGGCCGAGACAGAACGATCAAGTAATTGATTTGTGGGATTACAGATCTTGGAATTTAGTCCTGAAGACTGGACTGGATTTTGAAACCCATCAGAAGCTGGTAACGAGGGCATTTCCAGTGAGGTAGTTTCTTTGTCACTATTCTCTAACAGAAAACAGAAAGAGAGGAGTCGTCAGGACACACAAGAACTGCTGTTTTTCACTCTAGTAGCAAAGACTTATAAACTGAGGGCTATAAATACCTGGTCTGTGGCCCACTCCAGCTGCAGTAAACACACACTACATGCATCAAGGCTTCTGACGTTCTGTTTGGATTAGGAAACAAACACACCAAACTTGTGTTAGTGTTCAGAGCACACCCCATGCACGGTTATCATCGGCCTGCGACCTCGCAGCTCCCCTCCTGACTGCCCATCAAGGCAGCATGCAAGCAGCAGGAGCTCCTTGCTGCCTTCTGGAAGGAGTTCTGCCTGGCAAATTTGTTACATCAAGTCAAAAATAACTCTGCTGGAGAACATTTTGAAGGCTGTTCTGTACTACACCACTGTGGAGCGCTCCATGGGTGATACTACGCACTTGATAAAACAGACTCAGCACAAGGCACGTGTTTAGCACCACACTGGTTTGTTCTCCACAGAGCTGAAGATATTCAGGAGCCATGTTTCAGGGAAATGATAATTGAGAGGGCATCACAAATCACTGCAAATAGCTCCCAACAGCTACTGCTTCACGATGGCTAGTGGAAGCATCACAGGGAGGAGAAGGCGAGCAAACATCAGCTTGCTGAGAGACACAGTAAGTTCCCAAGGGTGGAAGGCAGAAAGCCCTGAAGGAACTGCTGCTGAGGCTGAGAAGAGCAATGGGAAGGAAGAGACAGGCAGACATCAAACCCACTGGCTGACAGAACAGATGAGCTCCAGATCTCTATCAGCAGTACCAAACACTGAGCTGTTATCAGGACAGATTAAATAAGTGAACTTATCTCGTTAATAGCCTAATCTTGCTCATGTATCAGCTCTCAGGCTCTTGTTAAACCATGAACACCAGCTTTGCTGCATCAGCACCTGCTCTTCCATTAAAACCCCACTCTGCCCAGTGTCAGACATGTATTTTGGGCTGTGTGATTTGCTGCATTAGTTTCCCTCCCCAGCAGCCTCAAACTCAGCGGCCTCAAACATCCAGCACTGTTTTACTGTAAGTCCTTCTCTTTCTAGAGATACTGGGGTGTACTGGGGGCAGCTAACCATGCTCAACACATGGCTAGGATTTCCTTGAAGTTCACAACACAGAAAAACTCTGCCTTTTTTCACCTCAGCTGCTTGTTTCTTTTATTGCCCATCAAATAAAAATGGAACATTCCACGCTGCGATACTGCACCTCTGATCAATACCCTCTGGTATAAAATACAGCAGCCCCTGCACAGAGCAGCCCTTTCTGCTGGTCTTAATGCAGCTACAGGAACCCAGCCACGCTGGAGTATTAAGAAAGCAGAATTATCCTGTAGATTTTCAGCCTGCTCATCTTTCAGATGGGTGGCAGGGAGGCTTGTGACACAGGGTACAGATGAAAACCAGAGGCATCTTTTGCTGTTTCTACGCGGTAGGATTACGTTCACGCTCTCTGCTCCCAAGCCAGTCCTTGAGACAAGAAGCAGAACTGCCTTTTGACCCAGTGGATTGGTAATAAGGGTCTGATCAGTCCAATGTGTCAGGATTTGCAGTCATTTAGACAGCAGAAATAGCTAGTATCTTGCCAATTTCTCCTTCTGAGACCCACCATTATCTTCCTCCCAGGGTTATCTGCAGGAGCCAAATCCCAGCCCCATCAAATATATCAATGTGGGAACAAACACTTCTCCACAGAGTGCACCATCAGGGATAAACTCCTCTCTGTATTAGGAAAAGCCCCAATTGCATATGTGGTGGCAGTGCCTTTCTTACACAGAGGCTGCCTACACGAAGAGATGTACGTGGTGTAAACTACCTGAACACACTTCTTCCTAATGCAGCTGGGGTTCTGCTCCCAAATCCTCCACAATCCCCACGTTTCCCAGTGGTGGTGGGGAAAACAGATCAGGGCTCCACTCCCACCCCAGCAAGTCAGCTGATGGGGATCACGAGGCTCGCAGCAGTGGGCTTCGGGGGATTACGGAAAGCTCCAGAATAATCCAGGTGCATTCAAAAGCAGAACTTTAACAGCTGCAGAGGCAATGTTGGTTGTACCACCTGCCTGAAGGCAGCAAAAATTCAAGCTGTTCTGAAAGACCACAGGCCTTGCGAGAAGCTGAGCTTCCTTGGTCCTGTGTTATGTTCTCTCCCTCTCCAGTCTCCTGTTGGTCTTCCTGGTACCATCTAGCAGCCACTTCAGAAGAGGCGAAGAGAATATACCTTAAAATCCTGACCTCTCAGGATGCAGGCTGTGAGCCCAAGCCAGCTTGTAACACATCTAAGACTTACCCCCAGTGAAATCCAAACCACACCTGCCTTAGTTTGGGGCATTCTGCAAGCATGGAGTGAACAAACAAAATGGATTTCCTGTTCTCATAAATCTTTGATGTTCCTCTGGGGCTCAGCATCAATGGAGAACAGCAGAGCGCTGACCAGTCTGAACAAAGCCACGTGGTCTTTGGAACTGTATCAGTATATAAGCAGCTGTGATTGAAGTCATTTTAGGTGCTTTTCATTTCAAAGCACTGGACTAAAACGCTTTTATTTTAAAGACTCATGTATTTTGGGCTGAGGTTTGCTTTGGATTTGACCCTTTCAGCAGAGAACTGAGTCCAACCAAGTATGATGTCTACAAAGTCTCATCTAAAACAGAGAGACCTTGCAAAAACCAATCAAAGCTTCCTCAGCCCCAAAGTTTTAACAAGACCAGAACTAATATTTACATCTGTGCATTTCCTCTGCCAGGGTATGCAAAGAGACCTGAGCCCCAGCCATCAAGCCTGACCTTCAGCTATGTCAAAACCTGATAGGTGAAGGTCAAATCTGTGTTTGTGTTTCTCTCTACTCACTTAAATCTAAGCACTCAAGCTTATCTTTAAAATATTTATATATCTCTGGAAATCTTATAAGCTTAGAATGGCATAAAACTGGTCAGAGGGAGAGCAGTCTTGTGCTCCCTTCAAGGTGAACAACTTTGTTATTGGCAAAAAAATCACTGCTTGCTCTCTGGACTATCCAGCAGCAACTGGGAAGTGTTAAAGAAAAATTCTGGTGCCTTAACAACTGGTTTTATACATGATTTTTTTTTCCCCAATCTGGTTATCATGCTTCAATTTTAAATATGGGCATGTTAGAGTCTTAAAAAATTAGCAGTAAAAATGTTGAGAAAAATCAACTTTATCGGTTTAAATGTGACCCAGCAAAGATGTCTGGATGTGAGTGGGAAGGAGGATCTTACCATGTGCTCCCAGAGGAATAATTAGCAGTGAACCCCAAAAGTCCCTATGAAGTACTTGTATATAAAGTATTATCTTTAAAAGTTGGGGAAAAGGAATTCACAGCTTGACTGTAATAGTGGAGGAGAAGTAACGAGGCTTTCCTTTAGCCAAAAGCATCTGCTGAAGTTAAGGGTGGAGTTAAACAGAAAAGCTGAGCTTCAGTTAAGCTCACAGCTCAGCTTTCACAGAATCACAAGGTTGGAAAAGACCTTTAAGATCATCAAGTCCACCCATTCCCATCCTAAGCTAAACCATATCCCTGAGCACCTCATCTACCCTTTTTTAAACACATCCAGGGAAGGTGACTCAACCCCTGTAATTTTTTTATGTCCATAGGGTACTACGAGGAGGGTTCCCTGGCAAAGGAAAGCCAAAGGAGAGAGGCTGCTTGAGGGATCCATGGGGAGGTTTCAGGCCAGGTATGTCTTTCAGTCCTGGTTGAAAGGAGGAGCTAGGACTGAAAGACATATTGCAGTTATTTTGGCATCTCCACTTAACTAAATCTTGCAGCTACCCAAACCTTCCATAGCCCAATCTGCCTCTGCACAGCTGATCGAGTCCAGAGGCAAAGGGAACAGCACTGCAGGGAAGAAAATTCTCTTTGCAGATCACATTTAATGCTGATGATCTACTCTAGGATGCGGATTCAGCTGCTGCTTTTGAAATCTGGAGCAAGAGTCCTCTTCAGGAAGAGAAGCAATTCACCTTCCAAAGGCACAAGCACTGTTCTAAGGGGAAAAAAATGCTGAAATAGTACTACTGCTAAAAACCATCACCAACTTTTGTCCAGAGATTTGTACTTAGCTCCTCTATTTTTACACACTGCAGCTATTAAGAACAGGATTTGCAGAAGCCCTCACCAAGCTGCCCTTACATGAGGCTGCTAAAATATCACACAACTGAACCATGTCCCTGACTATGTGTGACAACTCGACCCCAAAGACAACCCTCTCCAGGCCTTCAAAGGCCAAGAAACCAGAATGGGCAGGAGGTTGCAAGGAAAGCACAAATTAAATGGCAAGCCACACACCCCCACACCCCAAATGCCTTCATGCAGACAGATTTTGCTGCACAGAAAGGGAGAGAAATGCAATTAGAGGCAACGAGCAAGACTAAAGCCCCTTTCCCTCCAACATCAACTCGCGCATGCTCTATCTCCTTGGAGCAGAGAAGGGGGACTGCTGACAGACACCCTGATACGCAGCAAGAAAACTTATTGCAAGATTAATATTTCAACTGGACTCTTCCTGGTACCTGCTTCCTCTACAGATTTCTGTATTGCTTCTGCTAGTTCCTGGTCTGCAATCTCCTCCGGCCGCACGTCTTCCCGCCCGGCTCCGTAAGCCAGCCGGGCGCACTCCGGGAGCTCGCCCTCCGGGAGGAAGGTGGTCTGTGAGCCAGTCGTGCCAATCACTAGTACATTCTTCTTGAGATCAATGGAACACTGTGAAAGAGCACCAAGACATCAGCAGCCTGTGTGTAAGAGCCAGGCAATTCCCAGAGGGAAAAAAAAAAAAGGAGAAACGAGGTTAAACAATTAATTTCCAAAGGGAACAGCTCCTTGCAGCCAAGCAAAGGGGACAGAGAGCATCAGCTATAAGCAAAGGGCTCCAAATGACCTGATTTGCAATCAATCATTCAAGCTGGAAAGCTGGAAGCATCTTGGGTGAGAGCAAAAGACTTCAGGCAGCAGCCAGACACCCTATAGCTACCCATGACATATGCTGTGTATGTACTACTATGATAACTGGCTGGAAGAGAAATCCATCATCAACACCCCCTACAAAAATCCCAGTAAGTTCACAGGCACTTCTGTTCCACCTAGCACTTGATCCAAAGAGCTGGTAGCTGTTTCAAAAGATACCTGATGCCTCTTCAGCATATCCAGTCCTAGG
Source organism: Zapornia atra (assembly GCA_013400835.1). Lineage (NCBI taxonomy): Eukaryota > Metazoa > Chordata > Aves > Gruiformes > Rallidae > Zapornia > Zapornia atra. The sequence goes on along the minus strand of VZTU01029497.1, from coordinate 218,221 downwards.
AGCATGTCCATGGGCTGCTCCTCAAGGATTGAGAAGGAGCATGCCAGGAAATCCCCTTCGATCTGGACCTGAGCTGGAACACAAGGGAGAAGAGAAGTTACCACCTCACAATGTTACAGCACAACACATCTGCTTCCTGCTCTTCCACCTCCTGTGAAAGCTCTGCACAAACCTGCTGGGTAAATGTGAAACCAGAGCTCTGATGTATTGATTTGGCCACCTAAAGCCCAGTCTTGTGCAAGCCCCAGGGACTACTGCATGTTAGTCCTGTTTTTTTGCATGCAGAGAGAACACATCCTCTGAGCTCAGGCCCCCCTCAGAATCACAAGGTTGGAAAAGACCTTTAAGATCATCAAGTCCAACTGTTCCTGTCCTGGGCTAAACCAGATCCCTGAGCACCTCATTTACCCTTTTTTTAAACACCCCCAGGGAAGGTGACTCAGCCCCTCCCTGGGCAGCCTGTGCCACAGCCCCACAACTCTTTCAGGGAAGAACTTTTCCCTCCCATCTGCTCTGACCCTGCCCTGGCACAGCTTGAGCCCATTGCCCCTTGTCCCATCTCCTGTTACTCAGCTGAAGAGACCATCGCCCACCTCTCTGCACCCTCCCTTCAGGTAGTTGTAGGTGGGGATAAGGCCTCCCCTCAGCCCCCTCTTCTCCAGGCTGAACACCCCCAGCTCCCTCAGCCGCTCCTCAGAGGATTTGCCCTCCAGCCCCTTCCCCAGCCTGGCTGCCCTTCTCTGGACTCACCTAAAAGTGTTAAGAAAACCCCACCAAAAAAGCCTTAAACAAGACAGAAGCCAGACTGCTGTGGCAGAGACAGGAACATATCACCTCTGCACTTATACTGTACTCTGCAGGATTCTCCAACAATTACAGCATCAAACCAGGTAGCCCTTGGTGCCAAGAGTGCAGGAAAGGGGATCAAACCAGTGCTAAAGTTGCCCCAAGAACCCCAGTACTTACCTAAGTGCACTCTGCCAATTATTTTCTGTGTCCCTACACCTTTAGCAATGCCAGCCCACCGCCGATCTACCAGCCTCATTATGTTGCACCTTTCAGCACAAGCTTGGCTCATGATGGTCATCTGGGCACCTACCAGCAACAGAATTTGGGTTAAATCCTGACAGCTCATCAGAATTTATATTCTTTCCTGGAAGGGTTTAAGATCTTGCTGGGAAACCATGCAGCATCAGGGCAGAAAGGCTTCCTGTGAATCCCACTGCGCTGAATTGACTGTATACAGACAGATCAGCACTGACAGTAAAATAAGTATTGCTCTAGAGCTGGAATAACCCCAAGTGCTTCCCCTTTAAGGCTGCAGAGAAGTGCAGCATTAAGGGCATGCAAACCCCCCCTCTGTAAAACGAGCTCAGGCTCACACGCGGCAGTAAACACCACAGCCACCAGACCCTGGAAATTCTCCCAGAAGCCTTGATCTGGGGTGTTCAAGGACTCCTCAGTGCTCCTTTGCTCAACAATTTGGTACTTCAAGTACCAAATGCAGTGCTTTATTAGGGAAGTGTTTACTGTGTGCAGAGAGATGAACATGGAGGCAAAGTCACCTGAGTCAACGAAGGCTTTCACAGGGTGTCCATTGACTTTGCAGTTAATATACAGCATCACCACCTGGCCAAAACTCTCAGGGGCCTCTTCCATTGCTATTGTCATATTTTCTTCAATGTTTTGTTGCCTGAATGTAGTGGAGAAGAGAGAAAAATCAGACCTTCCATCAGCCAAACCTTATAACCATCCCTTGGAACTTCCAAAAAGATCTGGTAAGCCCACCTGCTGCAGCTCACCCTACAAACAGCACGTCTGAACCACAGCAAAGACCAGTTCGTTAGCTGAACACAGGCTTCTTAACCAGGGGCTTGCTAGCAACCATCCTGGCTTAATCCAGAGACACCAAGTCACTCCCCAGCAGTCACAAAGACATCCAACACCTTGCCCAAGTCACACTACAGCACGAGATGACCTTCTGTTTGCAACAGAAAGCTGTCACCACAGAGTTAACCTGAAGAACTCACAAGCAAGAAACCTGGGTGTTTATTAGTCACTCTACAACAAAGGGCTGAGGGCACAAGTGAGGATGTTGCCAGTAGCTACAATGCCAGAATCCCACACAGCAGCTGAACATTACAATCCTCCAACGCTTCCCTGGTGTCTTTCTTTTGCCAGGCATAGGAAGGGAAGGAAAAAGCCAGCAAAACCACAGTGAGATCCCCACCATGAACACAAGCCCTCGCTGCAAAATTCAAGCCTACAGAAGAAATGGTCTTCCTGATGCCCATCAGAGCCCCTCCAGTAATCTCAGGAGCTTTGGGTGTCTGTAGAGACTCCATCCAAAATAATTTTATGTACAGAAGAGGGAGAAGGTCTTCCAATTTTGATGCTGTTTCATTTGTCCTCCTCAGTAAGGGAAGGGGAAGCTAGCTCCTCTTACCCACCTTCTGTGCTGTGGCAGCCTTCCCACAACAAGCTGAGTAGATGTGGTTTCTCACAGGCAGGGAAAAACAGTTAACAGCATCTGACACCTGGCTTATGTAGGAGCTGAAGGACCCTCCTGTCTGTCCTGCTTTCTATCCTCACAAAAACAAAGAGCAACATGCTGTCCTGCCTTTTATTATTTAAGATTAAATTGGATATACAGCAGCATTTCAGTTTGCTTTCTTGTCAGATCCATTATTCTGCTTTCTCTTTGCTTGAAACTCTCTCCCCTAAGATGTACCTGAAGGGCAGAGACATGTCTCAAACAAACACCATGCTTGCAACTGCTTCCAGACACTCCCAGGCAGAGCACATCTTATTAAGCAAGGAATCAGAGAAGCTAAGCAAGGAAATTCAGGGACTGCTACATGCCCAAACTATTCCCCAGCAGCTGCACAGCCTCAGGCACGTCACCTTTATCTGTCCCCCCATCTATGGAAGAAGGAACGTGCTCTTAGGCCTCCTTTGCTATCTATAAACGTAGATTTTTCTGCATTGCTGAGCTAAGCATTCATCTGGCACCAACACCTTGTCAGTCGTAACACCAGAAGGAATCTCAACCACAAATGAATTTTGGTTACAATCAACTCTGAGCCTGTATCACAGACATTTCTTCACTGGGAAAAAAACCCAACTCACATCAGTCGTGTTCTGACTCAAGGATTTGTCATTCAATTAAAGAGATCGAGCCTCAGCCCAACCCAATTACATTTAGAAGCCAGCAAGAGGGAGCAAGCACTGATGAGCAGACTGGATTTCTACAGAACATCTCTTCTGACAGTGGTGATGGTCAGAGTCTAGAATTAGCCAGAGCCAAAACCAATTAGCAGTATGGTAATCAAATCCCAAGGGCAGTTGGGAGAAAGGACATTGCTGCGCAGAGACCTCAGCTTAGAAACCAACACAGACCCAGTTCTTGGGTTTAAATCACACCTGAGACACCCAGGTGCCTCCTCCAGACAGGATCCTGGCTGAGTGCTTTCCACAAGTGCTCCTGCTCCAGACTGAACCAGCCTGGACAGCTCTGGGACATCATACATGGACAGTGGAGCTGCCACTCATGATCTGTGCTCCACTGGGCACATCTAAAGGATGGGGTGTGCCCACATGTCCCCAACTCCCAACCTTCCCACCAGCAAAGCTTGCCCTGCAAGCATCCTAAGGCAGCATCTAAAGACACTCCAAGGAAAAAGCATCATGGATGGAAACATCCTGTAGAAGAAAGCACCAAGAAGAGCTCCAAAGCCTGCAAGTGACTTTGGTTTGCTACCTTATATCTTCTTCTATCTTGGCCTGTGCCTCGAGATCGAAAGGGTCAGCTGAGTAGAGTCGGATCCTCTCCTGCTCCCGCCGGGCTCGGTCCTGCTGTTGCTCCAGCAACACCCTGGTGAATTTCTCTGCAGTAACAAGGAGATACAGAAATGCTTTTTACTGGAAATCACTCTTACAAATCAAGTTCTGGCACAGCAACCTCTTTCTTTTTACGCCAGCGTGCTCTCAGGGGTAGACTCAGCATCAAAGGCTTCATCCCAAAGCAGCAGGGATGGACCTCAAAGGATCGGTGGCAAATTTAGGGACCCACTGAGATGAAAAGCAACTGGACAGAGCTCCTTCTCCTTGTGCCCACCACACAAACTCTAGCATAATCAAGCTCAATTGCCTTGCACACATGGGTTTTGTGTGGAAGAAAAATGGGAAGGAAAAACCAACCCCAAAACCAGATGAAGACACAACATTTAAAACAAAGAGCTGCCATCAGAGCAGGAATTCATTCTTCCATTGCAGCAAGAACTGCCTACAAAATGAAACAGCTGCAGAACCAGCTGGTAAATGAGCCCTGAAGCTGAAATCAGGGCTACAGAACTCAGTTCAAAGCAGAAGCTTGAGCACATGTGTATTCTGAAAAGCTTGAGAGGGGAGTGAGATTTCTTCGCCCTTGGTAAGATGGCACAAGGACAGCTTGGAAAAAACATCACATTTACACTCAGCAACCCCCAGTAAAACACCAGCCTGTAGGTCCAGCAAACACAAAATTGTCAGGCCTATAAAGGCCAACAACAAAACTGACTTCAAGCCTAACAGAGGCAGGGACAGCACCATTATACTCCCTCCAGCTGAAGGCCTACCACTGAAACCCAGCACTCACAGGCACAGTATCTGCTTCTCAAAGTCTAGACACATGTTGTATGGACACAGATTTTAGATTCCCACTTTTTTGGGTGAGCTCTGGGTGTTTTTTACTGCTTGGATCTGATCACATATGTTCTCCAAAGGACTCAGCAGTACCTTCAGTCCTGTAAACACAGAAGGTGGGGGGTTTGCTTCCAGAAAAACCCGGTTCCCTTGAAGAAGTTTAAAAGGCTCGTGTTCAGGAAGGCACTGGGTATGTTTTCTTGTTTGTTTGTTTTTAAATTAGGCTTCTGTATAGCAGGTGCCTTCTAAACTGCTTGTTGTGCACCCAGCAGAGTCACGTGCCACGTATCTATGTGCATATTTGGGCACTGGAGCCAGAGCTGAACTGGATCTGAGCCCAAATACCGACAGGAGCAGCATAGAATGATGAGAGCGTAACCAGATCAAACCCTGCTTCCTCCTGACTGCCCACCACGGCTATTTGGGACTGAAAATGCACACCCAAAGCAAGGTTTAACGTGTACAAGATGACAAGAAAGGATCAGCAGATGAGCCAGTTCTGGGTGTCTCAGGCTTAACCTCTCATTTCCTCTGCCAACCGCAGCACAGCTTCTCAAGGTGACTGGAAAAAACACCTGCACTGCGGACGCAGCGCTCACAAGAGGTGTGAAAAAGCTCTTGAAGCACAAGGGACACAGTTTAAAATCTGGATGTGAGCTAAAGCCAGCATAAAAAAATTAAAAAGAGCGACAATATCCATGCAAGTTCCTTTCTACCTTCATTCGATGGAGAGAAATCACTAGGATGTACCCTTGGAAGTGGATAAAAAGTCTCCTGCTAGAAGCTCTTCACTCATCTCCCCAAACTCAACAGGATTTATTTCCTAAAGGTTTGGATGCATGTGTTCTCCTGCCCAAAACACCACTCCAGTTTCATACCAAAAGGACAGTGGAGCTCAAATCCAACACATGCTCAAGCACACCAGAGCTTCCATGATAAATGGAGACTTAAACATTTATGACTATTCCTATTGGAAAATCTCCCTAAAGACACCATTTGCATGTTCCTTTTCCTCTCCCCTTTCAGAGCAGCCAACCACTAGGGAGAGTTGCTCTCTTGGCTCTGGGATGCAGCAGACACCCCATGGCTACCGGGAAACTTGTATTTGGGGAGTCTTAGCAGAAAAATCAGGAGCTGAGAAGCTTGTCTTCACAGGAACTCCACTTATCCACCCATCTGCTGTTTCAAAGGAGGGGACAGAGGACATTAAAGAAGCCAAGCAGAAGAAATAGGCCCAACCTGACAGAAAGGGTCTTGTCCCAAGGAGAGGAACTCTGCCTCGAGCACTCCCAACCGGCACCTTTCATCAGCATCATCAGCGAACACCCCAGCCGGCAACAAACCCCTGGCCGCCTCTGATTAGAACTGAGCTCAACCCAGACCTAAACCCACCTCCCACAGATTAAAAAAACCCAACTTACCCAGGTCTCCACTGAGCAACGCCTCCGCCAAGGGTGGATTACGCTCCTTCAGCAGGGACAGCTCGTGGGGATTGGCAATCAGCATGTCCCGGAGCAGCGCCGGATTGTCCAAGCCCTGAGGGAACGAAGGTGCATCGGGAGGCGAGGGGCGAAGACGCTGTGCTGGTGCCTGCTGCTGCTGAGTGGATGTCCCAGGGACTGCGATGCTGCTGAAGTCTATTCTTGGCAGACCTTGAGGAGAGAAGAGATTTGCATCCATGCTTCACGTGTACAACGAGGTGGAAAAAAGAAAGCTCCAGGGAGGATGAGCCGCTCTTACCGCTGCAGTATTAGATGGGATTCTGCAAACAGCCATTTGTGTCGGAAGCACGGCCACGTCCTCAGGTTACTGGGTTAGGAATGCTAGCACCTATTTATGTAACTGGTCTAGCTTTCTATCTGGCCCATTTTTTAATGCCCTGAAATGCACCTACTGAATGGCAGGCTAGTTATTTCCAGCTTCACAAATGTGAACGCCACGCGGAGGGATGGCAAGGCTAAACCCCGGTGTCTCTACGGCACTGCTGAACCTCTCCCATTAAAAAAAAGAGAAAGGAAAAAAAAAGTAACCTCTCTGCAGACCTGCATTGCAGGTACCCATCCTCCAGCTGAGGCAGGAGAGGATGAAGACCTCACACAACACTCCCACGACCTTCTCAGCCAGCTGCTCCTTCTTTTCCAGTGCTATTTCATGATGGGGATTTGCTAGAAGGCAGGATAGAGGAGCAGGGCTCTGCTGAGATGTTATCTGAGCAGTCTTTCCCATGTACCTAGGATTGTGTAACTGGGTTTGTCAAGACACAGCTTCTCTTCACAGCAGAGATGCAGAGCACACGTCTCAACAGCCCTTTAACGCGTCCGGAGTCGCTCAGGCTGCTTTCTGTTGCAAGCAGCAGTCGTATGACAATTCACACACCTTTACCATGGTTCCAAACCAGTTACCCTCCTTGCTTTCCCCACATTTCCCCCAAGCAACAGTGAAATGGTATCTGTTTCCTTAGATTATTTTTTTTTAAAATAATTAAATGACAAACCCTTTAGCAAATTTTAGAAGCCCCTGTCTCATCTCTAGCCACACTCATGTAAGGGAGCTTATAAACAGGAGGGGAGTCAACTTTTTAGAAGGGTAAATAATGGCAGGACAAGGGGAATAGATTAAAGCAAAAGGGGGGGAGGTTTAAAATAGATATTAGGGGGAAGTTTTTTACAGAGAGAGTGGTGAGGGGCTGGAACAGGCTGCCCAGAGAAGTAGTGGATGCCCCATCCCTTGAAGTGTTCAAGGCCAGGTTGGATGGGGCCCTGGGCAACCTTGTGTAGCTCCAGGCCTGGAGGTTGGTGGCCCTGCCTGTGGCAGGGGGGTTGGAGCTCTGTGCTCCTTGGGGTCCCTTCCAACTCAGCCCAGTCTGTGATTCTGTGATCCCTAGCCACACTCTGTGCAAAATCCCTAGCACGGTTCTAAAGGAGACTGACAGGGGATGGGGTTGGTGGTTGATACACACGGGGATCTTTGGATGCTCAGGGTCAGAGTTAGCACAAACCCTTCCTCACCTGGGAACCGGATGGCAGGCCGCGGCTCTACGGTCTCCTTCTGTCGTAAAATCACCACGTCCCCATCTTTCAAGCCATAGGAGGCCAAGGACCTGTTGTTGTCAGTCAGAGGTCGCTCCGCATAGACGATCTGTTCGTGGAGAGAGCGCAATAAAAACCAGCACGTGTGACACAGGGGCCAACATCCTGCTTTATTATCGTGTCAGGGAAGCCTTCTTGGACCTGATGATCTCTTCAGGTCCCTTCCAACCCCTACGATTCTTTTCTGGCAACTCCTCCAGACCCATCTCAAGCTTCAGAAGGGAAGGTGTGCCGTTCTCACCACGGGCACGGGCAGGCCCTGCCGAAGCACTTCCACCCCAGGCACAGAAAGACCTCAGAAGTGGTTGGACAACGACGCGGAGTTGGTCTTACCGAAACCCAGCATCTCAGAGAAGGGCTGGTCTCTCGTAATTAGAGGCCAAGATTTGGAAAGGGACAAGCTTTACACCAGGGCAGCTTGCCACACCTTCCCAAAATCCCCATCTCTCTGATGATACAAGTCACTGCTCATCTTCTACAGCATTATCTCAACACCTACTGACTGAGGACCAGCTGCGTCCACGCAGGCAGCCTCAATCAGGATCAATCCACAGATGATGCAGCCCAATATCCATGATCTTTGCCCCATCCCACAACACAGTTCCCCAGAATAACCAGTTTTACAGGGACATCAGTCATTAGCTCAGTGATTTCCAGTTCACCTCAGTTGTGTAATTCTGCCCAGACGTGAAGGTTCAGTGCCCCAAGACACCATTCCCAAGACTGCAGACAGTCCATGGCTGGGAATTAACAACTTCTGACCATAAAACACAGTGTCACATCATTTTCTAGTAGGGTAACCTGACTTAACAAGGGGTCTGTGAGATTATGCGTAAAAATATATTGAGATAAAAAAGAATAATCACCATGGGAACACTTCTGTTAACATCAGATCTGCAGGATCTACAAATGGCCAATGTTACAGGGAATTAAAAAGCCAAAAAGAAGTGTTTTATGGGAAGGAAAGTTCCTGGAAACAGTATCTGCTAAACTTTCTGTGCCTTCATCGGAGTGCAACAAGACCAGGCAGATCGGTTCAACAGCCTCCTACCCCTGGCAGGAATCCACAGCAAGAAGCACCAGAGAATTCGGCCTAAACTCATCTGGCATCCGATCGAAACCCCATGTCCCTCTGGGTTGGGAAAAGGCTGGTTCAGCAACAGGTTTGCCACAGGTCAGGACTGGTAGAGCCGCATGGGAGAAGCTTTCTCAGCCCATGTCTGGATGGGTTACGGCTCTGCCCGACGCTGTCGCAAGCATCACATCCAAAAAGAAGGTCTGGAAGCCACCACTGGCTTTCACCGCTTCGCTCTGGCCACCCAGAGACATGACACAGAACCCCACTAATGATCTCCAAGCGGAGAGCCATCAAGAGGTGGTACCAAAGAAGAGAGAGGAAAAAAAAAACCCCAAAAAAATCCAAGAACCAGGAACAACAGCCACCAGAACGAGAGAAAACACGTGATGAGAAACAAGCATGAGCTTCCTACCTTCTCATTAACGACACAATTAACAGCCTCAGCAGTACTGCACCAGACCAGGTCCCTTCACAAGCAATACAGAGGCATGCAGTCTCTACTCCCATCGTTTTTCAGGACATTACCAGCATAATTAACATTCGCTTGTGAGGGGAAGAGTCCCACCAGCCGCATCCTGACTCATTAACGCCGCTGCCCGCAGAGAAGGAGAGCTCATAAAAAATCCCAACTGCACATGCAAATCTCAACTGGCAGCATCCCCGTGCAGACAGACTGGGAGAGACCAGTTAATCAGTTTAAGTGAGGTTTTACCTCCATCATCTTCCTGGGATCGGATTTATGTGCATTCGGCCTTAACACCTCAGACAATGAATTAAGCGCCCGGCACTCACTCTACATCCATTAGCAGCATGGCTTAATAAGCTTCTGCCCCGTTAAAACAAACTGATTCAGTTGTGCTGCAGGTTTGGGTTATCAGGTTCCCAGTGTGTTTTTGTACAGCAGCCAGGTACCAGGCACGGACTCTCCCGGAGGTGACCCGGGCAGGGCTGGAGGCACTGACACCACACCAGGGATGGGTTTTGCAGAGCTGCAGGGAGGAATGTCCCTACAGAGCAAGGAACCCCAATGAAGAGGACATGCACGGGCAAGGAGAGGAGACATGGCAAGTAAAGGAAGCAAAGGTGCTGCCAGAAGAACGTGGTTCTGCCCAGAGTCTTCCTATCCCCTCTCCAGAACAGCCACCACCTCAATGCATGGAAGAAACCACAGCAAGACGAATGACTTCCCCTCTCCTCTCCGAGCTCCTTTTATCGCCGCAGCCATCCCCGTTATCTCCTGCCACCCTCTGCAACCGCGGCCCTCCCCCAGAAACCTTGCAGCCTCCCTCCACCCCAAAACTGCAGCACTTCTAAGTTAACTTCATGAAACAGCAGAGAACAAGGCTGGGATTAACTCTCCTCTGCACACAGCGGCGGTTCACTCCACCCCACACAAACTTTACCACTAAATTCATCCTCTGTTTCATGCCAACGGGATGCCTTTCACTGGATGTACGGCCTCAGTTATGGAAAAGCATCAGTTAACCAGCAACTCTGGTAGATGCAATGCTGCCTGTTCGTGTAGAATGGTTTAAGCCTGCAAAATCCTTCTACCCAACAAGCTGATAACTTGTATTTTTACAACTTTTTCCCTTCCTGAAAGTCCTCAAAACGCTTCTGGGCAGAAACAGTAGAGAAAGGAACAATAAATACATGGCTAGATAACATTAAAAGAGAGGAAGATGAATCATGAACGGCAGATGGCTGAGCAGAAGGGAAGCAGAGGTGGCTACAAAAAGCACAGCGCTGATCTCTGCTACCCGCGGTCGCTAAAGTCACCAAACTTCCCAGCGGCTCCACTGCAGCAGAGGAAGAACTTAAAGCAAGAGAACTCTGAGCAAAATATAAACAGAAAAGCCTGTCATCCCTCATTAGCCTAAGCCAGACACAGAGCCAGCAGGTCTCCCTGACACCAAGGGGCCAAAGGTGACGACAGAGTTTATGCTCCCTGTGCCCAGAGGTATCAGAGCTGCGCTGGCAGCGTCCCCCACACAGAGGCAGAGTTTGGGGCTACGACACAGACACAGGGGTTGTTTGCTGGAGCATGGCAGGTGGAAAGGTTCAGATTAGGTTTTGCCTCGCTTTCTACCAAAAAACAGTTTTTTCCCCTAAAGGAAGATTCACCTAACCTAAAATGTTCTCTACCCCTGCTTTGGAGACCGCTTTCCCCTCAAAACCCAACCTCTCCTCTCAAAATAAAAAGCAGCATGAAAGCAAAACACTGGGTGAAGAGTCAGGAACCCGCCCGGCAAGGGAGCGCGTCCACCTCCAGGGCTGCTGGTTCAGCCCTTTCTCCATCGCTGACTAATATTTGCTTGAGTGGAAAAATGCTTTAGCAATTCCAACAAGGAAAAGGCTTGGGAAGCACAAAAACAACTGCCACAAAACTCTGCCAGGCATGGCCAGCGCGGTGAGAAGAGCAGACAGCGCCCTGCCCCAGCAACGTGTCGCCCCGCTGATAAAATGGGTGGAAATTGAAAGAAAAAAGGAAAAGGGGGGAAAAAAAAAATAAAAAATAAAGCAGGATGAATCCCAAAACTGTGAGTAAAGCCCAGACGGACGGACAGACGGATCAGAGCCGCCCCCACGCAGCAGCTTGCTGTGTGTTTTGGCAGGCGTGCGACAAGCGAGCCCCAAATTCGGGCTGGGGAGGGGAATCTTTGCCTGGGGAAGGCAGGTTGTTCTGTCCTCACACCTGTACGGTAGAAAAGTGGGTGGGGGGGGAAAAGCCTCGAGCTGCCTTTCTGCCCCAGAGGTAGGCTGGGATTTGATGTGACAAATAAACCCTTTCCAGAAGGTTTCAGCCTCGCTCCCTCGGGCTTGAGGCGACCGCGGGCTGCCACCTCCCCGCTCTCCGACTCCCATCCCTCTCGCTCCAGACCCTTCCTCGTTAAAACCCCAAATCCCCCTGGAAACTGGAGGGAAAAAACACCGCATTTTCTTCTCTTTTTCAGCTCCACCGCGGGAGGAGGCCGAACCCTTCCCGCAGGGACCCCGTCAGACGCGGACCCGTCGGGATCCCGGAGCCTTCTCCCGAGAGATGAGGATTTTGAGGGGAAAAGGGGTAAAAGGTCGCGTTTCTCCCCAAAACCGAGAGGGAAGCCGCCACCCCCCAACACCCTTCACCCGAAAAATAACGCACAGGCTCCGGGATCCGTCGGGGCGGAGGCCCCGGGGGCTGAAGAGGGAACCCCGGGGGTGAAGGGGCAACGACCGGGCCCTTCCCCGGAGCTGAAGGGGAGGCCCGTCGGCGGGCAGGGCCTGACCTGGCTCTCGGCCGCCGGGATACCGGACTCCAGCTCGCAGAGAGCCCGGAAGTTTTGCAGTTCGAAGTCGGCGTCCACCTGGAGGGAGAAGGTGAGCTCGCTGCGGTCGCGGCGCAGGCAGAACACGGTGAGCAGCATGGCCGACCCGCCGCATCCGCCACCGGACCC
>VZTU01029497.1:178913-205929 GCA_013400835.1 Zapornia atra | reverse complement strand
CGCCGCCAGGTGCCGCCGCCGCCGCCGCCGTCAAGCGCCGCCGTCGCAAAGCGCCCGCCCCGCCGGGTCAGAGGCCTGCTGTCAATCAGAGGCGCTCAACCAATCACCGGGCGTCTGGAGAGAGATGGAGGTGGGGGCGGTGCCTCCCTTCGGCTACGGCGAGACGTGGGTGGGGCCTGGGCCCGCGGCGGTCCCGGCGTCCTCGGGCGCCCCCGTGTACCCCGGTACACCCGGGCACCCCTGTGCCCCTGGACACTGCTGCACCCCCGGTGCCAGGTCCCGGTCTTCGGCCGCCCCTCCAGCTCCCAAACGTTGGGAGCGCAGCTGCAGGTCACCAGTGGGTGCTTGGGGGAGGCCAGGCCCCTACTGAGCCCTCAGGGGTGCCCCTCAGCCCCCCTCGTGTGCCCTCAGAGCCACCCCACACCCCAGGACTCCCCCTTTTGCCCCAGACTCCTCTCAGTCCGACTGTTCCCTCACAGCCCAGGCCAAGCAACACCCTGAGCTGGCAGGGGTGACATGGGGACACCTCCCGCAAGTGCCACCCACACATCCGGGGACACAGCCAAAAGCTCCTCCCACCCCCCAGCACTGAATTCACTTCTTCCAACCCAGGCTGAGAACAAGACTTTATTTTAAAAAGGGCATTAATCTCGAATCCGAATTGTTCCAGTGGTGGGGCGAGACAAATATCACAGGGAACAACCCCTGAGGCATCATGGTTCCACGGGGACAGATTTGCCCCCAAAAAAGTTTCATTTTCTCTCCTATTAGTCCTTTCAACCTGTAAAAATAACAAAGGCCAAGCACAAAAAATCCCTGGCGCATCCAGCACCTTCCAGTCCTCAGGCCCGTCACAAACGAGGGTGCAGAGCAGCACCCATCCCTGTGGGAAAAGCTCTTCCTTCCTCCCGAGGGGGGAGCTCAGTCAGATTTCTCCTTCTCCTTCATGTGCAGGAACACGATGCTGAACATGAAGAGGCCAACCATCATGGAGAAGGCGCCGGCGTAGTACGGGTACGCCGAGGGGATGAAGCGTTCATACTGTGTGTGCTGGAGGGGACGGACAGACACCTGGGAAGGAGAGAGCAGTGCTGAAGCCTGGCAGCCCACACGTGCCTTTCCCTCTCTGTCAGCTCACTGTCACACGCTTACCTGGGTGGAGGAGTAGAGGTGGGTGTAACCCAGGCGGTTATAATCCACTTTAAACTGAAACACGCCGTAGACGTCGGGCAGTTTGAACCGCACGCTGTATTTGCCGCCTGTGAAAGAGAAGGGGGAGGATACACCCATAGATACAGATTGGGAGAAGAGCTTCTGGAGAGCAGCCCTGCTGAGAAGGACTTGGGGATTGTGCTGGATGAGAGACTGAACATGAGCCAGCAGTGGCTCTGGCAGCTCGCAAGGCCAATGGGATCCTGGGCTCCATCAGCAGAGGGGTGGCAGCAGGGACAGGGAGGGGATTGTCCCTCTCTGCTCTGCCCTGGGAGGCCCCAGCTGGAGTCCTGTGTCCAGAGGTGGGGCCCCCAATACAAGAAAGATGTGGAACTGTTGGAGAGGGTTCAGATGAGGGCCACGAGGATGATTGGAGGTCTGGAGCAGCTCCCCTACAAAGATAGGCTGAGGGAGCTGGGCTGTTTCAGCCTGGAGAAGAGAAGGCTGTGGGGGGACCTCATTGCAGCCTGCCAGTCCCTGAAGGGAGCTTATAAGCAGGATGGGATTCAACTTTTTAAAAGGGCAGATAATGGCAGGACAAGGGGGATGGATTAAAACTAAAGGAAGGAAGGGTTAGATTAGATATTAGGGGGAAGTTTTTTACAGAGAGAGTGGTGAGGGGCTGGAACAGGCTGCCCAGAGAGGGGGTGGGTGCCCCATCCCTGGGGGTGTTCAAGGCCAGGTTGGATGGGGCACTGGGCAACCTTGTATAGATCCAGGCTTGAAGGTTGGTGGCCCTGCCTGTGGCAGGGGGGTTGGAGCTCTGTGATCCTTGGGGTCCCTTCCAACCCAGACCATTCTATGATTCTATGATGCTGGGAAAGGGAGCAGGGAGAAGAGCTGTGGGGCCAGGAGGGAACCTCACCGTTGCGCTTCAGGAAGGTGCGCACGAAGGGATCGATGCGGACGAACTCCAGCTGAATATCGTCTCCGTCGAAGGGGACCCACTTGCCATCAGAAAGCTTCTCAATGACGATGCTGTACTCCTGGAACGAACCCACGAGGTGGGGAGTTGGTGAGCGATGCCTGAAGACAAACCCCGACCCGTTTCGAGTTGAAATTCTCCTGAATGTCCCTCCCTGCCCGTGCAGGCGGCCTTACCACGAGATCGGTGACGGTGTAGGCGTTGGGAGGTGTGAGTTCCCCGACGCGGTGGTGGGACACAGCTCCGACACGCAGCACTCCCTCTTCCTTGAACACCCAGCGGGACAAGGCAACAGCCAGCTCGTAGTTACCTGTCTGTGAGTATCTACGGAGGGAGGAAAGCCAAGGGAAGAGAAATCCACCATGTGCCAAAACCCAAAGCATTAACGGATGAGAGAGCACGAAAAAGCTGGCTGGGGTTGGAAGGAGGGAATCCATTCCACAAGGCCAAAGAAGGCATCACCCCCGATTTAATTCAAGCTTCCTGCTGTCTCTATAACGTGTTTTTTGCCTATTTCTCCAGCAAACAGTTCCCCAAATATTCCTCATCCAGAGAGGACAGGAAGCCAGCGTACCTCTTGGAGCCAGGAGTAGCTTTCTGCACAGCAGAATTGAAGAAGGCATCGCTGAAGAAATCCAAGGAACCGCTGAAAACAACGCGGGCGTTGTTCCGGGCTTGGAGTCCCGCGATCAGAAGGGTGTTCTTCCCCACCGCGTGTGGGTACTGCAAAGGAATGTGGTTAGAAAGGTGTTGAGCTAATTTGGGGATGATGAAAGGAGAGTTGATCTCTGGTTTTCCATGTGGTGGAACAGTCTGGGTGTAGCTAGCACAGCCTGAAGGCAGCAGAAGGCAAGGAGGTCAGAATGACCAGTGATGGGAGCATGTGGCTTCTGCTCTCTCCAGCTGGAAGGGAAGCCAGAGATAGGCTTTGATCTGGGCAGGCCGTTCCTCTGAAGCATCCCTCACGCCTGATGTTTTCCCACCACCAAAAAGCAAAGAGGAAGATTCCCAGGGCGGTGCTGGGAAGCAGGTGACAGTCTGACACTTTCCAAAATACCAAATGGGAAACTACACCCTCAAGGACTTTTCCATGTATCTGAAATCCAAGGGACTTACAGCCCAGAGGAGAACAAGTAACAGGGCATACCTGAGTAATAGGCTTGTCTGGGAAGAAGGAGTAGGAAGTAGAAGAGCCAGTCAGGATATCCAGCACCAGTGGGTTGTCAGGATCAGCCACCATCCTTGCAAAGAGAGGCACGGTGAGCAGCACCAAGGCCCCCAACACCCCCTGCACCCAGAGGGACACACAGCCGCCAACACACCCACCCTCCTCACCCTTCAGATGCAGCAGGAGAACCTCACACACCAAGTCGTGAAGTTATTTCCTCACAATACACAGTCAAGCTTCACTAATTCACATCCCTTGACTAACAACTAAGCTGCTTTGGAGATTTTCTTTTTACTATCATCTGAAATCAAGAGAAATTCCTCAGTTCAAGAGCCACAGCCAGCTACCCTGACACTAACCTCACGCAACACCAGTTGTGCTTCCCCAACACCAACCACCTCACCTCCCTTCTGACACTGCGCCGTGGGTCGCTTACCCAACTCCTCGGAAAAGGATGGGGTTCAGTGCTGCTTTCCCCACGATGGTGGGGGCCTTCAGGAGGTTCTCAGCGTCTGCCACGATGAGCGTGTGCTTGTGAGGGAACGAGAGAGATCGGTGTGGTGATCGCTCATGAAAAAACAACCCCAAACTGTGCAGATAAACCCATTTACCTGGCCAGGGTCGGATATATCGTAGTTGTGATGGTCGATGACAGCTGTCCTTTCCTCATCAAACTCGATCCCACACTCGCTGCCCAGCTCCCGCAGCGGGTCGCCTGGGAGGACAAAACATGCTCTGTTACGCACTGTGTCTGGGGCACGGCGTCACACTCAGCACTCAGAATAAAGAGTAAGGTCAGCTTAGAGTCACACATTCAGCCCCAAGGAATATCACAACCTCCCTCCACGTAAAGCATCAACAAAGGCTTTTTATCACCCATTTAATCACAGCGTGCAAGGAGAAATTGCATTTTCTCACTATTTTTGTTCCAGGAGCTCACAAAGGATGAATAAAACATTTGCTCACCAAAGAGAGTAAGCAGCACAGGTGCTTGTTAGGAGAAGGGGCTGAAATTTGTTCTGCCAAGCATTTGTACTTACCAATGTCCGAGCTGGCAGCGACCAGGACGCTGCCGCCGCCATCGATGAAAGCAGTGATGGTTTCCACATTGATGTTTCCACCAAAATCTGAAAGCACACACCAGAAATTCATGACTGGTTCTCAGAAATAATACCACAGCAGAATTAAATCATGGCAAAATGACAAGATCTTTTTTTGTCATGGCTGAAAGAACCACCATTAAAGGCCTGGACATATCTGCAGTTTACTACCAGCTGCAAGACACAAAGATAACCTCTAGCATGTAAGATTGAATTTAAATTCAAAACCAGTTGAAAATCCCCTTGAAAAATGCCACCAAGCTCCAAGAACACTCGAATTTTCCCCTCCTGTGTTTTACCTTCTATGGATGGTGAGAAGATGATCAAGTTGTCATACAGAAATTCTCCATATTTTATCAGGGACAGGCCAGCATCATCCGCTGTCCGGAAAGTGAGATCAAAGCCCCTGTCTGCAGCCACAAGACAAAATTGGTAACATGAAATCAACATGCATCGAGATCCTCTGTTTTAGTTCCCCAAAAAGCAATGGCGTTTGGGAAAAAAAACAGCATGAGGGCTTGGTTTGGGTTTATGTGCCCCTTTGCTGCAAGGACACCCCACTAACACCCATCAAGTGGGGACCCACAATACAGATACAGTGGGGGCAATAACTCTGTATTCCTCCCTCGGCTCTGCCAGGGGACCCCAAACACTCTCCTCATCCCTAGTCCCTCAATCTCCTCCCTCGGCCCTGCCAGGGCTCCCCAAACACCCTCCTCCCCCCTACCCGCCAGGCTGCGGAAGAAGAGCGAGTGCGTGTCCCGCAGGTTGCCGTTCTCCAGCAGCACCAGGGTGCGAGGACCTCCCTCAGCCCCGGTCACCGCTACCACCAGGAGACACCACAGACAGAGCGCGGCCGCCGCCATCTTGCTCACCGGCGCCAACCTGCCCCGGAAACGGGAGGGCGCGGATAGCCAATCAGCGCCAAGCGGAGAGCCCACACCTCCCAATCAGCGAGAGACAGCTCCTCGGCCCCGGCCAATCACCGAGGCGCCGCCGTGCCCTCACCGTAACGCCGCTGAGGGGAGCGGGGAAACATGGCGGCGGGCGCGGGTTGGACGGGGCGGCGGGCAGCCCCGGCCCGCTCTCACCTCCCGCCCCGAGCGGGAGGAGGCACGTTCCCAATAAAAGACCTCAAAAGAGCGGTGTCAGGCTGGTTTATTGCAGCGGAGGGGAGGCGGTGTGGGGGTACAGGGCGTGAGGGGAGGGGGGGGTGACACCCAGCCCTTTCCTCGCCCCGGTGTGAAGCGAGCGAGTGCTGCAGCAAACCCACGGGGATCTGGGGTCTTCCCGCGGCGGCGGAGTCAGAGGGGGCGGCCGCCAGAGCCGGCTTTGCCTTTCTTGCGCTTGGTGGTGGCCGGCTGGGTCACGGTGAGCGCCTGGAGGCGGAAGCGCCGGGGCTGGGGCACGGCTGAGGTGCAGCCTGGAGCACCCAGGGGAGCTGAAAGAGGAAAGGGAAGAGGCGCTCTGGGCACGGGATGCCCAAAACCAGGCTTCATCCTCCAAAAAAAACCGCCTGGCGGGGTCAAGGGAGCGGAGGCAGGGCAAAGGGAGATGGAGGAGAACGGGATGAGGCGGTTTTACCTCGGGTCAGGGCTGGGTCGGGGCACAGGATGCGGCTGGTTCGCCTGGAGCTGAAGTAGTTGCTGGCGATGGCCTCGCTGTCGCTCCTGTTCAGCACCAGCTTGTAGCGGTCTTCCTCTGGCTGGAAGGAGAAAACACCATCAGCTGCGCAGGGTTCTGTGCTAACCCTCAGGCTAGGGCTGAGAAATCCAGTGGAATTGGTAAAACACGATCTGAAGGGGATGAAGAGCGCAGCATACCGTTTGCTCCGGGCTCTGGGCTGAAGGGCTCTTTTGGGCAGGTGGCAGGGCTGGAACTGCTGCAAGAAGAAATGGGCCTTAAAAGGGTCATCAACTTGAGGACAATTAATACTCCCCCATCTCCTGATCCCTGACACCGCTCTGGTCACCAATCCCTGGGGTCACAGATTCCCAAAGGATCCGTACCACACATTAGGTGATGTGATTATACCAGTTTTCCATATCTGGAAGATTTTACAAGGAAACCAGAGCTCAAACATGCTCTGCTGAGCCTGCAGCAGCACCACAGAGATGCTCCTCTTACCTGCAGGCAGGTGGGTCTTCTGAACGACGGGCTCTGGAATTTTCCAGCAGCCAGTTTCCTCATCCCAGACGGATTCACGCTTGATCTTCTCCAGGTTGCTGTAGTTACAGTCACGCCGGACAAGGGACTGCACCTGATCCAGCAGCTGCTGGAAGAGCATCGTGTCTCGCTCCAGGTGCCGGATGGTGCTGAGATAGTTGATTTTTTCCAGCTCAAACTCTGACTGCAGATCTTTGATCTCGGTCTCAGCAGCACGCAGCTGGGACACAAAACCAAAAGAAGTCACTGGGATGGTATAGGAATTTGTTGGGCAGAGATGGAAAGACACATGGGAAAGCTTCAGCATTTGGGAGGATTTCTGGCTTTATAAGAAAGAATTAGGATGAGATTTGTGCAGAGATGCTTAATTCCACATCCGTTTTAATGAGAAATTCCTCCTGTTTCTCCAAGGTGTGGAGTCTCTGAGTGGGCCTTGAGTTAATCCCACTACTGTTGTCTGTGTTTGGTACCAACAAACACTTAGGAGTGCCTACCTTGGATGAAAAAGGTGTGAGATTTCTTTGCTAACCTCAATTCAGAAATACTTAGGTTATCATCCAGATTTAGGACTGCACACAGAGGTTTGGGTTTGGTTTTTTTTTTTTGAAGCTTCTTCAATTCTGCCTCATCAGAGCAAACCTGATTGTCAAGTGCACCTAAAAATTGAAAAACTGAACAACATTGCTTTTAGATTTAATTTTAATTATTTTCCCCAGACAATTCCTCACGGTGTAATTTCTTCCAGGAACTTTTTCCAGGTGTGGTACCTGGGGCAAAGAGAACTGGAGGGAGCAGTGCAGTAGATTGCGTAGGTCAGTAGAGGGAGTCGCATCCTCTTCCATCACCAGACATTATCCTCCAGCCACTGTGTTGCACAAGGAGCCCCCAGCCTCTAAAGCTGGCGGGGGCTTTGGGTTTCAACAACTCGTTTCACCACCCTGAGGGGTGCTACATCTGATCCTTCATAAAAATACACGCAAAGAGCCTTTTATGTCTTAACACGGGGATCACAGAATCACAGGGGTTGGAAGGGACCTTGAGAGATCATCGGGTCCAACCCCCTGCCAAAGCAGCTCCCTATCTCATATTACACAGATAGGCGTCCAGATGAGTCTTGAATATCTCCAGAGAAGGAGACTCTACACCTTCCTGGGCAGCCTGTCCCAGGGCTCTGTCACCCTCACTGTGAAAAAGTTCTTCCCCATTTTGGTGTGGAACTTCCGGTGCTCCAGTTTGCAGCCATTGCCCCTTGTCCTGTCCCCACAGACACTGAAAAGGGGCTGGCCAATTCCCCCTGCATCCCATGTCTAAGATATTTATGAACATTAATTAGGTCCCCCCTAAGTCTTCTTTTCTCCAGACTGAACAGTCCCAGCTCACTCAGCCTGTCCTCATACGGGAGATGTTCCAGGCCCCTAATCATCTTCATAGCCTCCTCTGGACTCTCTCCAGGAGGTCCCTGGCTTTTTTATCCCAGGGAGCCCAGAACTGGACACAACACTCCAGGTGGGGCCTGACCAAGGCAGAGTAGAGGGGGAGGATCACCTCCTTTGACCTGCTGGACACACTCTTCCTAATGCATCCCAGGATCCCATTGGCCCTCTTAGCCACCAGTGCACACACATCGGCGTACTTGCTGAGGGTGGATGCTATTCCCTCATCAAGGTCATCAATGAAGATATTAAACAGGACTGGACCCAACACCGAGCCCTGGGCTGTGTATGAAATGGTAGGCACACCTAGAGTCAACGCTCTGAACACACTGCCCTAGAGCATCTCCTTAACCTAAAATAACCGCCCCCCCAGACCAACCAACCAAGCTGGGTACGCAGAGGAGGAAAGAGACGGTCCCGAAATCTTCCGCTGGGACAGCTGGGAGCTACTCACCTTCTTCTGCATCTTCTCCAGAAGTTTGCTCTTGGCTCGAGCCTCCTCCTGGATGGAGTCATAGATGTTAAGGAGAACCCAGTCGCTGCTGTCCTCATCAGCTTGCTGCAGCGCCGCCGCCAGCTGCATCCTGCGCTCGTCCGCGTATTTCTTCCGGTGTTTATGCTTTTCTCTCAGGTCCTTGTTTTTAGCCTGTTCCCCCCCTACTACCTGTCGCTCCAGCATCTGCAACCTGGGAAAGGGAAATGCTTCTCTTAGCTCAGCAGTGCAAAGAACCCTCTCTGTAAGCAGGGCAGGTGCCTGTCCTTACCGTCGCGGCATTTGGGAAACAGAAGGTGGTGAATTCTGAGATTTGCTGCCCTGAATTATCGTGGCAAATTCCAGTTTGTCATACAGATAATGAACCCAAGGCAAAGTGCCTCTTATTCTGAGCAGCTTTGTCATCAAATCTGTACCTACACTCACAGAATTCTTCCTAACCCCCCTCTTTTTTTGTGGAATTTGTATTTCAATTTTCTTTCTTGTGTTGAAAGTCTGTTGACACAAGAAAAAATATGCTAAATTTACACAAACAATTGTTTTAAAGGGTGGATATGAGAATGATGCAGCCAGAAGCCACAATAGCATTTCTATTTTGGGGCAGTTATCAGCTGGGGTTGATGACTTGGGTGATCTCAGGGTTTCTATTTGAGCGTTGGCACAAACCCGTATTTGAAATGAAGCTCATCTCATTCCCACACTGCACAGCCCTGTACGCTCCAACACTGAACTAAAGCTGTGCTCTGGAGCTGTTCTCTTTGTCTGCATGGGGATCTGCAGCAGAGCAGATAGCTCAGCTTGGCCAGCGCTGCCTCAGATTAGAGAAAATCCCACTGCTGATAAAACCTTCCCTGATAACAGCCTCTTAATTATCATCAAACCCATCCGAAAGAGCTCGATCTCCACCAGAGATGACCTGCTATTCTATGCTACTGCACTTGCCAAGTAGCCTCTGGTTTCGTTTGCTTAATGTGTGATTGAATCCTTGCTCTGCTGAGTGAGTATCAGAGATCTCACAGCCATCCTGATGTGTAAGGCTTTTCACAGGCAGCTTTGAAAACCCCTCTACCTGCAGAACCTAATCCTCCTGCCTCATGGGCAGAGACTTTTGATTTCAACACTGGAATTGGAATAGCATTTGTCACTTGTTTGGCACAAAAAGGAACGCTGCATATTGCTATTAATGGCTATTGAGATTTGATTTATAGTTAAAATGAGTGGTTTCTTTGGAGACCTCTCCATTAACAGAGAGAATTGCCCACAAATTACAGACAGTGCTATTGTAGATATCTTAATTGCTCATTTTTCAGCAGGGAGAGACCTGACAGAGCAAGTGTGCACCACAGGAGCTCACAGTAAAGCTGGCAGACTGGGTAAAAACCACAGAGCTTGTCAGAATTACAGTCTTACCCAAAATAATGTTGAGGGTTTCTAATTTTAATGTAATTCCATGCAATGGAGTAAAAGAGAGAAACCAGTAGAATTTAAAGCATGTATTTCTGAAACAGGCCAGGCAGCCTTCACATCCCTGCCCTGTCTAACCCTGCCCCTCAAATGTGCTTATTGGGAAATTCTGATGTTGGTTCTGGCTGACGTCTTGCAAACACTGTCAGAGGTGTTAGAGGCAAAAGTGATGAGGGAGAATCATGGAAGGGATGTTCTTGTCCATCCACACACAGAGTGAGCAGCAGGAAGGCCTGCTGCCCTACTTGTACTGATAGGAGCAGGCTCTAAGCTCCCTTCAAGAACCTTTCTTAAGAGAAGGAAGTCACTGCCATGATCAATTTGGGCACTTGAGTTCTGTCAGCAACTGCCAGACTCAACTTTACAAACTCCTCATGAATAGGTGGAAGAGACTTCTGTACCTACAGATCTAGGCAGTATGTGTTATTGGGAAAGCATGCTTTTTGCCTCCACACCTGCTGGCACAGGCCTCTCCAGATGAAACTCTCATCATTCCAGCACTTGGCATCATCAAATGGCCCAGCTAAGAGCTATTTATCTCGGTCCAAAATAGGACCAAGGTAACTTGGGGGTAAATTATATGTGTCTACCTAGCTTTATGCTGTGAGGAGCTCACAGCTGAAACTCAGTGGTTGTAGTTTCATGGAAGAAGAGGGTTGCTTCTTGCCCATGTGTGTCATAAGGAACACACAAGAGGCAGTTAGCAGGAGCAGCATAGTAACTGACCTGGCAAGCACCTGCTGCTGGTCTGCAGGCACAGAAATCCCCTCAGTGGTGACAGCCACCTCTGCTCCAGCACTGGCCCTGCTCAGGTCCTGGACAGTCTGAGGTGCTGCTGGGTTCTGAGGACAAGAGGAAACCAAAGGCAGCAGCTCTGACAAGATGCTACACGAGTACTGGGATAGATGAAGCATGACACCACCCCCTCGGGTTTATGTACCTGGGCTGACATTGCTTCTCCATCTGCTGCAGCCACAGTGTCTTCAAGCAAAGGAGCCTCATCAGGAGTAGGTTCAGTCCTCATGGCAGCTGAAAAGAGGAATTACCCACAATGTATGTAATGAGCTCTGCAAAAACAGAGCATAACTCTGTGAAAACAGCACAGTCTTCACCCAAAGCCAGAAACTGCTATGTGCCAGGAAGGGAAAGGTCTGTTATTTATGCTGGTCAGTAAAAGCCATCACAGACCCAGGGGACGTATCAGGTAAGGAATGCAGATTTTACAGGGCTGGGAGAGCCTGAGTCCTCATGTTCACACATGAATAATCCATTTCAGAGGCTGGGGGTGCACATTTGTAATTGGAGGGATTAAAAAACCCCTCTAACCTTAGGCAGTGATAGCATCAAAACCTAAGAATATTGTTTGAAGATTAATACTGGGCAATAAGTGCTGTAAAAGTACATTGCAAAACATGCTCTGAGGCAGTGTGGAAATATAAATGAAAAGCTGTAGTGCAGAGGATAGCTGGCAACAATTGAGAGGTATGCAAGAGGAATATCCACCCGCCAGCAAAGCACTGGTGTGGATAATCCACAGGGACACCAAGGGCTGCAGCACATTTGCATGTGATGGAAGAGGCTGCTGCAGCCACCTCAGCTTGGGTGTACAAGATGCACAAAACCAATGGGATCCAGGCAGAGCAGTGCCTGCCAAGACCAGTCATCTCTGCAGCTCAGACCTCTGCTCCAGAGAAACGCTGTGCTAGGCAGAGGAACTCACAAAATCACATTTCATCACTTCAAGGCTTACAGAGTAGGGCCAGGCTGATCCCAGCAGGGAGAACTCAGTGAAATAGTGAAGAGGACAAACCTGGGACAGAGGGTTGTATGTGTGGCCCAGGAGAGCCACTCTGGCTGTCAATAAATGAGGGTCAAGAGCTGGCACTGCTGCCAGGCAGCACTTGCTGCAGTAGCAGTGGCTGCCACAAACATGCTTTGCAAAAACAGCATGTATCTGCTCATGCCTAAAGCCAACCCCCTGCAGCGTACAGCAGGGAGCCTGCCTTCTGTGCTGCACACCCTCCACCTGCCTCATCCACACCTGCTTCCTTCCTGAGGTTCTCCTTGAGAGCAGAGAGCTTGAGATCATAGTGCTTCTTCAGGCTACTGACGTCCTCTTCGAGGCGGGCACGGGACGCCTGCTCTGCTTCGTAGCTGGCCTTGAGCTGGGCCAGCCTCTCTTCATACTCCTGAAAGGCACAAGCAGAAAGCCTGATGCAACAGCCCTGATCCTGACTGTGCACAAGGTGACATCTGAGTCCATTCTAGGTCACATCTTATGTCCACCCCAATAACACTTTACCACCCTGTATTCACATCGCTGAAGCTGACAGGATTGATAGAAGGTGACCAGTTAGCCTAGAAACTCCTGTCTTGGGCAGACGTGGTGCCCTGGAAGGAGCTTTGTAAAGAGCAAGGAAGAGTTTTATCTCCTGTGGTCTCTGTTTGCCCTGACTGCCCCTTCAGCCTTCCCCCTGGCTCCACATTCCCTCTTTGTTTTCATCCTTGTACTGTTCCTACTGTCTCTGACTCCTGCTTTCCTTCCCATTACTTCGCCCTCCTCTGACAGGAGGAATTTAAGTTTCATATGATGTAGTTACTTCAAAAATTCTTCTCAGGAATCTATTCCAAAACGCCTTCCCATCCCCAGAAAGGTAGGAGCAATGCTGAAGAGAAGTGGCATTGTAAGTAAGCCCTCTGTCCATACACGTTCCTGCTCTAGGAGAAGCTCAAGGATCAAAAAAAAACCAGGAAGAGAAGCGTAGCAAAAAGGCTGAACCACACAGCCCTCCACCCTGTTTATAATGATAATCAAACCCCACAAGCCTTAGTGAAAGACACTATGGGGTACCCCCATCTAACTCACTTCTCTGATCAGCTGCTTCTCTGCTTCAAAAGCTAACTGGGGTTTGAGGAGGGGAGCTGGCTTCACTTCCAGGTGAGTGGTCTCAGCAGGTAGAAGCCCTGCAAAGCAAAGTAGAAATAAAAATTGCTCCTGGTTACTGGGTGGGATTGTCAGTAGAATGCCTGGCAACAGAACAAAGAACCTGGCTGCCAGTGAAGACAATCACAATCCATGCACTTCTCTAAACTGTGCTCGTGTGCCAGCATCTGTGCTGCCAAACGCCCACTGGCCTGGGACTCCATACAGGTGGGGAGAGGAGGAGTTGGTGCTGAGCAGAGGGGGAGAGCTTTAAGCTTCAGGTATATGAAAGGGAATATAAATCTATTCTCCTTTGCAGAATAACATGAGACTCATTTCCAGGGCTATGCTAACAGATTTGGAAGATGGAAGATGCTGGGAAGGAGATGAAAGGTGCAAGGAAGTTTTCTTTCTTTCTTCACGGCGGTGGTAGAAAGGAGAGTGGGGAAATATCTTCCACCCTTATTCCTCTGCTGAAAGTTACCCTTTTTAGGGGATAATTCTCCAAAGGTGATCAGTCCCTAAAGACTGCTCTCAGCCATTTGCTCTGTATTTGTTATTCCTACTTCATAGCAAAGAAGTATGGGGCTAGGCTGATTCCTCAAAGGGAGGACAGTGCTGCTGTCCCTAAGCAGTGCCATTAACAGGGCAAAACATTCTTGTAGCATCAAAAATTCAGTGTAGGAGAACATGGGCTGAATGCTAAATTTTAAGGCATATATCTTTACTAAATAATTTTAAAGAATTATTTCTTTAGTAGCTGATTTTTGCTCTGCCAGCTGAAACCACTTTTCTGTGCCTGATGAAGTTCCAGCCAGAATGAAGAGGCACCAAGGATTTGAATCATGTCAGCATTTTCTAATAGAATTTGTCATTATGGAAAATACCAGATAATTGAGATGTTCTTTACCAGTGGAGTAAGGTCAATTTGGCAACAGCACAGGAAGAGCCTGTTACCTGAATAGAGAACTCTTCCTCTAAGGGCTCTCCTACCTGACAGGTTATTTGTGCTCATCTGTTCAGCTAGAATAGCCTTGAGCTTCTTAATCTCCTCCTGATACTCCCTCAGCAGAGCATCCTTGGGGTCCTCATTGATACAGGGCTTGTTCTTGATGTTTTTTGCCCTGTTAGCGTAGCGCAGGGTGCTGAGGCTTTCATCGTAGTTGTTATCAGCTGGAGATAAGCAGGCTACCATCAGCGTCTTGGTATTCCCTCCAAGGGAGTCTTGCAGCAGCCTGGTCAGCTTTGAGTCTCGGTAGGGGATGTGTTTACACCTGCCATCAACCAGGGCTGAGATGACATTGCCCAGAGCTGAGAGGGAGAGGTTGATTTTGATGGCCTCTCGGAGCCGCTCCTCCCTGGCTCCGGTTTTTGACTGTCTCTCACTTCCTGCCAGGTCCACTAAATTGAGCTTTGCAGCCCTGAGGTGGTCCTGCCCTTGGTCATCTGCAAGGAAATCATCCTGGGTTAGGCTCTTCTTTAAAAGCAAGCACCTTAGCAATCAAGAAACAGGACTGGGATTACATCCCAGTTCAAGCCCTGTTCCTTGTCTGCATTTGGACCCTGAGTCACTTACATAAATAGAGACTTCATCTTAGAACTACACATTTTAGTCCTTTCCTAAAGGAGATGATACACTGTAGGAATTCACACCTATCCTTACCCTCCCAGTAAGCTCTTCACACACACACTCCACATATTTCCACAGTGTTTAGAAGGTCCTGGAAGCCCTCTGCGAGTGACAAGCTCACACCGCGAGTCTGTACAACTTTTCTCCTCCTCAGTTTGTTTGATGAAGTTAAACCAGGTCTGGCAATTGGAGAGAGAAGGGGGAAAGCATGAAATAAAGGGTCAGTGGGCAGCAACTGGAGCAAGACTAGTTGGAGAGTACAGGCAAAAGACCCTGAATGCCTACATGATGTGGAGAGAGAGAGAGGCAGGAAGCTCGTCTCTACAGCCTACCATGGAAAAGCTGGAGTAGATGTTACATTGGGAAACAATTTTTCCATGAACTCTCAAACTACAGCTTTTCTCAAGGCTGGAATCCAACCTATCCTAATCAGTGGATGTATTCAAGAAGTTTCTTGCTGTGCTTCAAAAGAACAAGCACATCCTATCAGATACCAGCAAGCTTCACCCTCTGGTTTTCTGTCCAAGAAGCCCGTAAGATCTGCCCTGTTGCCCAGATAGCTGTAGAACCACACTGTGATTCAGCACTCAGGCATGCTCAGCAGCATCTGTTCCTCCTCAACTCATGACATTCTCAGTGAGAAAGTAAAATGAAGGAAGCAGGAAAACTGCAAGAAGAGGGGTCTGCACTGGGCACACACCGTGATGAGACAGATCTCAGTGGATGGAGAAGTCAGACCTGGTGAGCTGGTGCCATTCCCACCATAACCCTTTAATCCAAGAGAAGATGGGAACTGAAGTTATCAGCTAGCACCCCAAACACCTGGGTGCACATCTCACACCTACAGTATCTGCTTCCTGACCTGCATTTTGAGGCTGAATTAAGGTGATGACAGCAATTCCCTGTGACAAAGAGCAAGTCCATGTAGTTGCTTTAGGATCCTCTCAGTTTTGCTGGCTACTCAACGTTCCCAGCCTCATGCAGAGCAAAGAGCTGGGGACACAGATCAGGCAACTGTTCTAAGCACTGGAGCACACTCTGGGATGTCCATGCTCCAATTGTTCTGTATGACTACAACCCAAGTTCAAGGGAAGAGCTCCTTTAGCACTCCCAAGCACAGAAAGCACAAAGATTTTAACTGAGTCCACCCTTTTCCAGCAGACTCCTACAAACCCTAACTTTGAATTTCATCAGAGTTAAGATTTACAGCTGTGGACAATACCTGAACGTCAGCAATGACTAATCTGATGCCTGGCAGAAAGTTCACAGACAAACACCAAAAAAATATAATCTAAAAGCCTATTGCCCCAGGATATTTCCCCAGTTACAGCAAGAGACTGGAAACTGCAGAACTTTGTGTTTGCCAGCAAGCAGATTTGTTGTTTTACTTTCTGGTGTGTCAAGATATAGGGGGGAGGATTGGAGAAAAAAGACCCAAACCAGATGGAGGACCCTCTTATTCTACCAACAGAGCACCCTCTTACTATCTTCTCTGAGTGCTGGGGTGTGTGGACAGTCACAAGCAGCAGCTTTCTAACCCTTTCCCTCCTTCCCCAAGTTTATGTAAACACTGACAGGCAATTAAAAAGTTGTTTTGGTTCCTGCCAGTCCTTTTTACCCACAGAGGCTGTTTGTTTCCATCTCAGGCCTTAGCAGTTTTGTTTCTATGGTGTAACAAGGTCCCCAGACTCTTCCCAAAATGCATGCAGCAGCCTAAAAGTCTTTTGCCATCCAATTCCCTGCACAGGGAATCAGCCAGTGCTGGTGGCATAAGCAGCTGCTGTAGATTTGGCCAGTTTCTCATTAACTGATTAATCCCTAAGCACAACATAAAGGAAATGCTACTCTAAATATGGTAAAAATACTGCTGGTAACTTGTGTGTTTTCTAGATCTGCAGGCAGAGAGCCTGGAATTTGCCATAATTCTGTTCCTGAATATAAACTGTTACTTGAAAGAGTCACCTCAGTCCACACAATTCCAAAGACATCCAGTAAAACATCAACTGGCTGTAAACTATAACTTACCACAGGCTCAGCTGGAAAATGAAGTTTCAACTCCCCCATGCCCCTCTTCATGAAGCCCAACCATGACAACATAAATACCAACTTCATTAACTGTTTCAACAAATGATTGCCCTACTAGAACCATCCAGTTAGGGGATTGTGCCAGAACCCTCAACTTTCTCCTCAAATATTCCAGCTGTCTTCCATTTACCAGCCAAATCTGCAAGTTTCCCCACCTGCCAGCCTGTTCCCCATAGCAAGTTTTCAAAGCTTTACATCAGAGAAATTATTTCAGGCTAGATTAAGACCCCTGCACCCACCTGGAACATGAAGAAAGGAGTGTAAATACTTCTTGTTCCTCATTAGGATTGAAGTTGGGATTTTACAGACCCACATAACACAAGGATTAGTATCCACCAGCTGAGAAATTCCAGAAATCCCCACATACATCCCCCAAATGGGTAGAGGGAAATGAGGTACTGTCACCAACATCTGGAGCCACAGTTCTGGAAGACACTGTGTAACTTCCCCTGGGATTTAAACAGCTGAAGGAAATGAAGCCAAACTGTTCACTGCTCAGCTGGGGTCAAGGACAAGGCAGAATATAGAATATAATTCCTTCCTCAGTCCCAGGAAAAGACCTTTTGAGGTCCATGTTCAGACCCAGTGAGGCAGATTGCTCAGCTAAAGAAATGCCAAGGCAAATGACATGCTGGAGAAAGGAAAATTAGCCATTAAAACATTATTAAGGGGTTCTTTTATTCCATCTTAAACCTCAGCTTTTTAAGCTGTTTGCTTAAAAGATGTGCCCTGTGATTAGGCTCTGGGTGAAATGATCTGACTGACATTGTAAAGGAGGTTGGACAAGACAGATAACAAGCTACATCTCTCCAAGCTGTACAATGCATGAACTCTGAGCTGTTGTACAGGCTGGGAATCCTTTGCTGGAAATAAAGGTTTGAGAAGATAAAAGAAATGAAAGGAGAATTAAATATGTTCCCTGTTTGAGTGTAAGCCATTTCTCTCCAGGGGAGAATTGAGGGCAGGGGGGGAAGATGTTGAATACTCAGCCACTTCAAGCTGTGAAGAATGTCCACGCCAGGGCACAAGTCTGATTTCTGATGGACCTAAGTCATTTAAGATCTAAGTTTAGCTGCAGGGTGACCAGTCAGACTGCAAAAACACTGTGTTCCCTTAGGCCCAGGCCTAACCCAGGACATCCAGCTACCTACCTAGGGTGGAGATTTCCATATTGACAGTGAAGACAGAGTGGGAGCGGGAGGAGTCCTTATTCATGAGGGTGTAACCCACTGCTCGGTTCCTCCAGCCCATCTCCATGATCTGCTCACACTGGGCCACGCTGTGCACAGTGTGCAGAGACAGCCCCTTCACATACACCCCCTTCTCTGGGTGTTCCTTCAGCTGCAGACAGGGACAAACACAAGATGGGTTAGAACCAGAGGCACTGAGGCTGTGGGAAGGTGAACTGGAAGCTGTCCAGAAGCTCGAGGGCTACATGAGTTTTCCACGTTGAAATTAAACTGCAATAGAGCAAAAACCTTTCTGGCTGCTACTAAAAAGCTTTAGTATTTCTGAAAAAGGAACAAAACTACCCAAAAAAAGGGGAATACCTTCACAGCTCTGTGTGACAAAAAAGAATCCAAGTTAAAAGGTTGCTGACTGATTCAGGCATCTCCCAGGCCACAAGAAAGCTGCACCCAGCCACCTTCTACCTCCCCTATTATTAAGCTGCATATTTTAAAAGTGAGATGAAAGGGTTTTCACCTATTATGGCAAAAGCTCTAATATTCCTTCAGTCACAGAGAGCTTTTTAAAAATCAAAGCACAGATTCAATAGGCACAGAGATTGTTGCCAGTGATTTGCTGAACCCCTCTGCTCTGAGAGGGCGTCTTGATCTCGCTGACAAAATTCCCAATTCCCCATCCACAGGACAACCATACATTTCTCTCTGTTTTTTACAGAGAGAGTGGTGAGGGGCTGGAACAGGCTGCCCAAAGAGGAGGTGGATGCCCCATCCCTGGGGGTGTTCAAGGCCAGGTTGGATGGGGCCCTGGGCAACCTTGTGTAGCTCCAGGCCTGGAGGTTGGTGGCCCTGCCTGTGGCAGGGGGGTTGGAGCTCTGTGATCCTTGGGGGCCCTTCCAACCCAGACAATTCTATGATTCTATGACTTTTTTTCTCTGGATTAGTTCACTTTTTAAGATGTTCTAAAATCCTACTGGGGCACCTGGATGGAGACAAGAGTGTTAAAACCCCAAGAGCATCTTTGCAGCAATTAGCAGCCACGCAGAAGAAAAAAATTCATGCAGCATTTTAATAAAGAGATGGGAATGTTCAAAGTCTTGAATGATCCATCAAACCTACATAAAAAATACAAAACAATGGAGAGATCCCTGCACTCCTACACCAGCCCCCTCCACACTGGGAATGTGAAACAAACCCAATTCATTTCCAACAGCTACGTTACGCCCCGCAGCTGCTTCGTTCGTAACCAGCACTCTATCTTTATCCTGTCAGCTGGAATATCAAGATCTGACTGTCACTGCTCAGTGTCACAGAGTGACAGACACTGTGTGTGGCAGTGTGACTTGCAGAGAAGGTCCTTAGGTACTTCAGAGATGCACACGCCACAGGACGTGGTGGAAGATGCCTGGAACAGGCTGCCCAGGGAGGGGGTTGAGTCACCACCTCTGGATGTGTTTAAAAAAGGGTAGATGAGGTGCTCAGGGATCTGGTTTAGCTCAGGATGGGAATGGTTGGACTTGATGACCTTAAAGGTCTTTTCCAAGCTGGTGATTCTGTGAGAAAGCACTTGCTGTGGAAAAAAAGAACCCCACACAGGACAGAGCAGAACTGGCTGAAAACTAAACCAGGCAGGATTTCAGCCTTGATCTAAAGCTGTGACCACCCAGGAAGAATCCCATTATGGAATCACAGCCAGACTGGTCATACACTTTGACTTTTGCCTGTGCTACAGAACCCCACAGCTGGCCTGGCTGTGTTTGAGGGAGGCTGCAGAGGAACACCCAACTGAGGACATGGCGGTGGTTTAATTCCACGACAGACTGACAGGGGCATTTTCCTCACAGAGCTCTGTAAAACCAGCTCGTTAAGGGGTTTCATGCCACAGGAGGTGATTGTGGGCTCCAGAGGCACTGATGTTGAAAGGCAAAGGAACAAACAGAAGCAGGATTTTGGGAGGAGAACTGGGGGGACACAGAAGAAAGCAGTAGGTCAGCCCGAGCTTTCGGTCTCCACAGGACATGCCTTTCTTAATTATTCAGTGGAGGCAGCAACAGGCAGCCGCTGTCATCCGTCTGATGGTGTTACCCTGGAAACTGTTCTGCCCAACTCGTGCCCTCCCAGTGTCAACTGCGGTCGTCATGGAAACCGGTGTCACCGCTGATGCGGAACAAAGGATGGAAAACCGCAGCAAAGCGCCTCCCGAAACAGCGAGTCCCCTTCTCCCTCCCTCCCTCCTTCCTTCCCTCTCCACACGCACAGGCGAAGCACGCTGGGAACATGGAGCGGAGAGGAATTTAACCTCCCTGAGAGGCAGGAGCCTGTTAAAATAGATTAACCTGCCCCGCCAGGCAGTTTGGGTCTGTCACCATCTCTGCGGCAGATGGTGCTCGTGCCTCGGCTTTCTTCACAAGGACAGTCCTGCGGGGAGGTAAATTAGGGCAGGAGATTTGCAGCTCCCCCACAGGCAAAACGGTCTGTAAAGGCACCAGCAGGTGAATTTTATAAAAATCAGAGCCCCGGTTAGGGTTTCAGGGGGGTTTATCCTCCTGCCTTCCTGAAAACTGCCCAGCTTCACCACGAGTTCCCTTGGGGAGTGATACCCACTCTGTCCCCTCAAATCATCCCCAGCTACCCTGGATCAGATGAAACATTTGTAAGGCAGGGAATCCTCCTGCTTTAGAGAGAGCCATGAGATGAAGAGGATTAAGAAGATATTGCCCCATGAGCACTCCATTCCACCCTCATCCAGGGATGATTTTCACACAGCTTCTGCTAAGCCACAGCCATGATCAAATGGGACTCATGGGACCAGATCCTGTTCCTTCTACCAAAAACTTTCATGAAAGCCCCTCAAAATCTCCTCTGGGCTTCCACCCTCGTCCCTGTTATCTTCACAAGCTGGTGTTCAGCTTCTGACATCACACTTCTGCAATAACATTCATCCCAGCAAGTTAAAGCACTTCTTAATCAAGATACATTTGCCCCACCTCACCTCCAACTTCTGCTTGGTATCAGCTCCTAGAAGGTCTCGTATGTCTTCATTGTAAATCTCCAGGTAGGAAGCTCTCACCAAGAACTTGGCATTTTCAGCACACTGTACAAAATGGGAATGATTTTTGGGTGAGGTTCTCAAAATGAAAGCAAGCAGGCAGCCCACACAGACCCCCAGTGCCAGCTGGGTGCCAGCCTCCCTTTGGCATGTCGTCAGATCTCTCCTGGTGTTTCAATCCAAGGTGTAACCACTCAACACACGCGCTCTAAGGGACTTGCTATCCTTTAACATCTCAAGTGTGAGTCCATCAGGTCAGCAGAGATGAGGGTGCTGTTCATCTGACTCCCTACAGGCCTCAGCTTTAGGATGAGAGGCAGCATACCCAAAAGCCTGTCCCTGCTCTTGCTCCTGAGTGTGATCAGCACTCAGTCCTTGGGGTATGGCACAAAAATCCTCTTGCTCAATATCACACAAGCATACACAACAGGATATATCTCACATTGTTACCTGAATGCTCTCAAAAATATGTTCAAAGGCTCTGGGTATGATGCCTTTCTGTGTAGAAGGATCCACAACTCCCTGCATGGTGAAGGACTTCCCACTGCCAGTCTGGCCATAGGCAAATATGGTGCTGTTGTAGCCTTCGGTGACGCTCTGGAAATGGAGGAAGACCAAATAAAACAGCTGTTAACTTCACCCTTTGCACTGTCCAGATTCTATCCCACCCTGTGAAAGGTGTTTTAAAGGAAGAGCTGGAAGTAAACCTCTAACAGCTGCTTAATCTTCACACACCATCAGATAATAATAATAATATAACACATTCTGATAGATAGCTTTCTCTCAAAATGGAAAACTTGAAGAAATGCAGGCATTGAAAACTGGAAGAGCAGCTGACAATGCTCAGAAGACCAGAATATATTTGCCATAGGGCAGAAAAATCTTATGAAACCTGGAGAGACAACTAGAATGGTAGCTGACTGTCAGGTGGCCAAAGGGATGATCTCTGGCTTAGAATAATTTTCTCTTGGAAAGCTGACTGAAAGAAGGCCTCACCTTCACTTGTTCCTATTTCAGACCATGGTACAAACAGAAGATATTGGGATTTCTTAAGGTTTAAATAAAAGTAACCTATTAATCTTATAATCTACTGTTTCAGACCTTGGTTGTTCTCCAAATCTGGAACTACCTTAAAATTATTACCGGCCACTTTCTCTGTTTGTTCTTCTAAGAAAATTGGTTGGATGGTTTGTTGGTGTTTTTATGGGGGGAGAGGTTTGGTCCTTTTTTATTTGGCTAGTTCCTTTATCACCCCAGCTGTTTACCATGCTGCTGCATTAATAGGCAGCACATACATCCCCTCTTGCTTTGCTGTTCTAAACCAGGCTGAGGGCTCCCTGTCTTCTCCAAGGCTGCTCGCTTGATAGTAAAAATGTCCTTCTTCTCCTTGCACCACTTTCCACTGCAATTTCTGCCCAGTTACCATCTCCAGGGCTTGCTCAGGGGGGTTCATCTTCCATAGACACATCTGCTGAAAACATTTTTTTCCTTCCCAATTTCCCAGCCCACTGCCAGGATGCTGTTTTCCTGTTCTCTGTACCCCAAGTTACAGCTAAACCTCTCAAAGGGGCAGACAGGGTTGCTTATGCCCATAAATCAGTTCCACGCAGAGATTGCTTACGCACACAACACCCCTTACAGCCCCAATCTCGGCTGTGTGGGGCTTGCTTTGGGCACCACTCACCTCCACGAGCGGGTAGGCGATCTCGTTGTAGATCTGCTCCGTGTTGTGCTCCTGGTGGTACGCCCCGTCGAAGGTGAACTGCTTCAGGGGCTCGCTGCCAGCAGCAGGGTTTTGGAGGAAGCACTGGCCCCGTGCACTCTCCACGCTGATGACCGCCTTGCAGCCCAGAGCCTTCTCCCGGTCACTCATGGGCCGGCAGCGCACGATCACCTTCACCGTCTCCGCGGTCATCGCTCAAGACCCAGTGTAACCTCCCTGAGCGCTCACGCAGTGGGACAGGGTGGCACTGAGACCCCCCCCTCAGCTGGGGCAAACCCCTCAGCGGGCTGGGAGTGCTCACCGTTTGCTGGGGCCGCTGAGGGGAAGGACAGCCCGGCAGCCGGGCATGAGGGAGAGCTGGGGGGGATGCAAAACGTCTGGGGGAGAAGGGGGGCCAAGGAGGAGAAGAGCTGGAGGGGGTGAAGGGAAAGGGGGAGGCGGGAGCCAGGCCGGGGGCACCAGGCCAGGCCCGGGGTAAGGAAGCCCGAGGGGAGGTGTGTGTGAGGGCGGGAAAGCCCGAGGGGCGAGCCGGGACAAGCCCTGAAGCGGGCGGGCTCGGGGAAACCTGCGGTAGCGCTGGAGATGTCGGGCGGGCCTGAGGCAGCCGGGCTGCGGGACAGCTGCAGGCGGGAAGCGCCGGACGGCCCAGCGCGCATGCGCGCGGCGTCCCCGGGCGGTTGCTGCGACGACGGGAAGGCTCCGCCCCCCTCCCCCTCCGCGACGGCGCGCGTGATATTTGGGGGGGCGGGTGGAGAGCGCGGCTGCGCGGGAGGCTGCGGGGAGCACGTGCGGGTGTGAGCACGTGCGGCGAGAGGCTGCGAGGGATGCGCGGGTTCGAGACCAGGCGTGCACGAGAGTGTGTGTGCACAGGAGCCTGCGTGAGCATGTGTGCACACATGTGTGCGTAGGAGCAGGCACAGGAGCGTGCGTGCACATGAGTGTGTGTGTACACAAGTGCACGTGCACCAGAGCACGCAGGAGCGTGCATGAGTGTGTGTGCACACACGTGGGTGTATAGGAGCATGCACAAGAGCGTGCGTGTACATGAGTGTGTGTACACAAGTGCACATGCACTGGAGCGTGTGTGCACAGGAGTGTGCTGAGCATGCGTGCACAGGAGTGTTCAGGTGTGCAAGTGTACGTGCACAGGAGCATGCATGAGTGTGTGCGCACAGGAGCACACATGCGTGCATGAGTGTCTGTGAGCACGTGTGCACAGGAGTGTGCATGCACAGGAGTGTGCATGAGCATGCGTGCACAGGAGTACGTGTGTGTACGAGTGTGTGTACAAGTGTGGGTGCCCAGGAGCGTGCGTGCACACGTGCATGCCCAGGATCACGCGACGCTGGCCCGCAGCGCCGTGTGGGGGACAGAAGGCGGCCGCCAGACCTCTGTTCTGGTAGCATGAGCGCCGTTTATTGCCGGAGACACACCGTACAGCCCGCCGAGCGCGCGCAGCCCGCGGGAGGGGAATAAATAAGGCAGGCGGCAGCGATTTAAAGCTAAATGGGGATCCAGAGGGTGGGGGGCAACCGCGTCCGGTGCGAGGGGTGGATGGGCCTAACCCCGCTCGTGCTGCACCCCGATGGGAGCGGCTGGTGCCCAGGCTGCCTCCCCCCAGGCGCTGGCCCCACTGCTGGGGTCCTGCTCCTCGTAGCCGGGGTTGCGGCGGGCAGGGGTCAGGCGGCAGAAGCAGCCCCCCGGCGCCCTGGAGTAGTGAGCCAGGAGAGCAGCCATGCTGGCGAACTCGGCATTGGAGTGCTGCCGGTGTAGGGAGAGAGGGGAGAGGTGAGCACCGTGCTGGGCCAGAGGCCGAAGCATCCAGTGGGCTTTGCCGGGGAGTCCCGAATTGAGTGCACCCCCATGGCAAACACCTTGGGACCCGTTTGCACACCGTGCACCAACAAATCACAGGTGCACGTGTGAACTGGATACCCTGAGAGGCCCGTGCAGCCAATGCGCATCACAATGCACAAGCGTACCCATGCACCCACAAATCAGATGCACCTGCATACCCCCAACTCAAACACGCCCATGGCCAGTGCAACCCCCGCCAGTGTGCTCATGCACTGATGTGCTCCCACATCCATGAATCCCATGTAATTGCACGCCAAAGCACAGAGGCACCCATGCACCCACACCTGCCAGCATCAGTGCTGCATGCACAAATGTGCCTGCAAATAACGCTCCCCAGTGTGCCCATGCACAGATCCCCCCGAGCACTGATGCAATCGCAACGCAAATACAGCCTGCATTAAATGTGTCTATGCACCCACAGACCCACACCGCACCTCAGATGCACTTAATGCACCGGTTTGACATATGTACTGTGTGCCAGGTGTGCGTACACGCCAGCCCCTCCATGCATCGCACACCCACACACCAACACCTCGATGCACACACGCATCAAACGCAGTTGTGCAGGAGCATCAAATGCATGTACACCCTGGGGCACCCAGGTACTGTGCACCCCTCGCACAGATGCACCCAGTGCACTCACACCCAGGCACGCCGGGCATCCCAACTCGTGTGCAGCCGTGTGCTGCTGCGGCCACCAAGCAAACGTGCTTAGGCACCAAATGCAACCGACGTACGATGCGCCCGTGCACCGCTGCCCCTGCGCCCCGTGCAGCACCCTCACCTCCACGCAGAACCTGCCCTGGTGGGTCCTGAAGAGGCAATAGGGGACGACACCGCAGGGCGCCCGCACCCACAGGCACCAGCGCTTGGCCAGGCCGGGCTCAGGGCGGAGGAGGAAA
The DNA here is from genome assembly GCA_013400835.1 of Zapornia atra. Lineage (NCBI taxonomy): Eukaryota > Metazoa > Chordata > Aves > Gruiformes > Rallidae > Zapornia > Zapornia atra. Next base: position 180,615 of record VZTU01029497.1, on the reverse strand, counting down.
GCGCCGGGGACGTCCCGCCGCAGCAGTGCGATCCCACCATCCCTGGGGAGAGGATGAGGCAGGGGGTGAGTGTAGGGAAGGATGGCAGGTGGAGGGGGGGACGGTGAGGAGCGGGGTGCTCATCTGCACGCACCTGGCAATGCCGGCGAAGGTCCAGACACTCTCAGCAAGGACGTTCTCGTTTTCGGGGAGGAAGGCCAAGCTCCTCGCCCCTTTGCTCTCCCATCCTGCTGCCGCTGCAAGAGCCCATTAATCCACTCAGTGCCCCAAAACCCCCACAAAATCGGGGTTATGTATATGTCCTCCCCCCCACCTCTGTGCCTCAGTTTCCCCTCTAGGCACTCACCAGCATCACGAGGTGGCTGGTGGAGCTGGCTCTCACCCCCGCAGTCCCGGTAAGCCCCCGAGCGCAGGACTTTGCTGCGGATGGCTTTTTTGCGCACCAGGATCGGGGAGCAGTAGGGGTTCCCCAGGCGCCAGGCACCGGCTCTGCCCTCTGCCTCCAGCCGCCGCTCCTGGAAGGCAGAGGGGTTGTTGGAGAGGGGCGGTTTGGGGGATGCTCAGTGCATGAAATGTTGTGCAAGACAAAAGTTACATCAAAAACCTTTGCCATGTCAAAAAGTACCGCTCAAAAATCATTATACACCCTCCCCCACACCAAAAAGTACCCCGCAAAAAAGCTGTGGGGACCAAGCATTGTGTGCAAATGCTTGTGCAAAAAGCTGCCTTGCAAAACACCATGTAAAATTGCTGATTAAAAAAGATAATCTGTTGTGCAAATCCACCCCAAGGCAAAGCACCACGCAAGGAAAGGCCGTGCCAAAGGATGCACGAGAAAAGGCCGTGGAAAATGCCATGGAGGAAACCACCCCACAAAATGCTGTTTAAAACAGGCCATGCAAGACACAGCGCAAGGAGAGGCTGCACAGCATGGGTCCTGCAAAATCTAGTGTGCAGAAGCGTGCCTTGGAAAATGCTGTGCAAGAAAAGGCAAAGCACTGTGAGTGTGCAAGGAAACGCCGTGCAAGAAAACACCGTGTGAGACACCACACGAGTGTAGGCTGTGTGGTACCGTGCCCCACAAAAAGGCCCACAAAGAAAGTGGCTGTGCAAGAGCTGCCAGGCAAATCGCTGTGCAAAAAGACCCCGTTGCAAAACCGTGCCACGCACATGGTGCTGGGCAAGAAACCACACAAAGGAAGGGCTGTGCAAGGTGCTGTGACCCAGCGTGGTGTGCAACAACCCGCCGTGCAAGGAAAGGCCCTGCAAAACCTCCATGCATGGAAGCACCGTGCAAGAAGAGGTTGTGCAAAGCGCCCAGCAGCACCCTCCTGGCAGGGTGCACCTACCCCTGTGCCCAGAGAGCCGAGGCCGGGCAGCGCGGGCAGGCGTCGGAAGGAGACCAGGGCGTTGACGTTGCGTGACACCTCCTCGGGGTTGAGGGGCTCCCGCAGCACCCCGCAACCTGGGGTGTCCCCGTCGCCCGCCTGCTCCTCGGGGTGCGCCTGGAGGTAGCAGAGCTGGAAGGAGCGGCAGAGCAGGAGGTGCAGGGTCTGGACCTGGGGGAGGCAAAAGCAGCTGTGTGAAAATATTATTAAAAATTATAACAATGGGTTGGGGGGTTTTTTGGGGGGTGGGGTGGTGTTGGGCCACACACCTCGCCTGGGGGCCCCACGAAGAGGTGGCAGAAGAGGGTGCTGGA
>VZTU01029497.1:153034-176529 GCA_013400835.1 Zapornia atra | reverse complement strand
CCACCTCTCCTCTGGCATGCCCAGCTGAGAAGCGATTTCTAACCCTGACGTGCACACAGGCGTTCGCTTGCTCGCTCACACCCCCCCCCTGCCCCGATGCTCAAGACCTTTTTTGCCTCGATTGCTAAATTCCCCAGGGGATTTTGCCTACTGCTACCTGCTTCTGCTAGGAAAGGGAAATAAAGAGGGATGGCTCCAGTCCTTGCTGTCAATCGGCCATGCAAATCCAGAGTCATGCAAACCTTCCCGTGGGTCAAATCCAAAGTGAAAGGTACCCCCAGCCCCAGGGATGTGCTTGTCTCCTGGAAAGGAAAAGCAAGGGTTTGGGGAGGAGGAAGGGGTTTAACCCCTCAAGGGTGCACCCAAAAATCCCTGTCTTGCACCCTGGTGTTCCCCAGGGTGTGAGGAAAGGGTCTGAATGGTGGCATTTAAACCTTGGGCTGCTGCCAGCGCCGGCTGCTCGGAGACGCTGTTCGATGCCCTGGCAGAGCTCTCCGGAAGAGTCAATAGTGTAGAAAGGATGAAAAAAAAGGAAAAGGGAAAAAAAAAATCCAAACCAGGACAGATGGGGCTGAAGAAATAACATAACAGAGCCCAGTCTGGCCAGGAAGGAGAGACTGGGGAAGAGTGAGTGGTGGAGTCTTTCCCATTCTATCCCAGTTGCTGCTCCAAGGAGAGGATCAGTCCTTGGGATTCAATCCCAGCTGACCTGTGGCTTGCTTTTTTGGGCTCAGTGTGCAGAAACGGCCTCACTGGCAATTAAAAGCCAAAACCAAAGGGTTTGGTGCTGACTGAGGGAGCTGATGGTTGGTTTTAGCTCAGCTCTCCGCTTCTGTGCGCCCTGTTGCTCACCTGCCAAAAAATCAGTGGTATCCAGACAGGTGCTTTCACAAGGATCCGTGGGATTGCTGGCGTGGGAACGTTACTGGGAAGGAGGAGGTTTCAAAACTCCCTGCAGCTAGGTGAGTTTCACTCATCCCCACAAATACCCTATCCATGAGCAGCGCCTTTTGACTCAGCTGCCTGGAGGAAAATGCCGACAAACCCCCATTTTGGTGCAGATGGCCTTAGGAAAGAGCCGTTAACTCATGTTTCCAATTGCTTTACATCCCTGTGGATTTACTCTTTGATCGGTGCTTTCACTCTCCCGGTTCCCTATCAGCTGTGATTTTCCTTAACCTGCTGTTTGCATCTCATTACAGGGCTGGGAACAATTCGGGGCATTTCTCTAAAGAAATTTTTCAACTCCCAGTTGTTAGAGGTAGCAGGCAAGTGAAAAGAGTAAGTTCAGCAAGGCAATTTTCCCGTTCCCCACGTTATTTCTAGAGATAGTTCCACTCCCCTCAGCACGGTACGTACAAAGCTCTTTCCAAAAGGGCCTTAAATGAAAAGATTGTCAGGTCACATTTGAATCACCGATGTTGCCCTGTCCAAGGGAGAGCTGGGGAGGTGGTGGAGCGTGTTTCCACCACGGGTGCTGCTCTGTAGAGCAGAAGTGGGAGGAAAAGATTTCAACCTTGGGTTGGTTTTGTCTCTACTGATGAGAGGAGCAGAGGGAGAAGAGGAGCAGGAAGAGGTTCAAACGGAGCTTTCTGCTTGCTCACCTTTGAAAATGGGGAAGAAAAAGGTTCCGTGTCAGTCCAGCTACAGAGCTTGGCAGGGGCTCAGGCTAGAGCAGCCCTGGTCTTTCACACCAGCAGTGTACTTTAATGGAAGATCTGCCTCTGCAGCAATCCCTGGTGACTGTAATTCCCTCCTCTACCTTTCCAGGAGAAAGCTGTGGCGAGGAAGAGAAAGGACACGCAGCACAAACCTGGAATCTAGTTTCATTTTATTTTAGCAAACTGCATGTTCTTCACTTATCAACATCTCTACATTAGCAATTGTATAGCTCTCCAACTTCTCTTTAAAAAAAGGGTAAACAAGAGGTGATGGAACTCAGGCTCTTCATCTCTTAAAAACATTTGAAAGTTGGATTCAAGAAGACTTTGATATATTTTGGTTTTAAGGTAACAGATGTGGTGTGGAAACACTAATTCAAATCACCCGCCTAACCAAGAAGTTCCCCTTTTCGGAGCCCCTCTGGCATCAGATGATCAGTAGACGGTCGTTAAGCTCCATTTACTGAAGATCTGACTCACCCTCAAGACAAACCTTTGCTGGTCTGAAGGAGCCGATAGCGCTGCCGCCTCAGCCTGTCGCTCTAAGGGCCGAGCAGAAACACACCTCCGGGACTCAGTGCAAGTGCTGTATATACACTGCTTCTTCACAGAAGCGTTAAGGACCTCGTCACGCAGGGGGATCTAGGAAGGACTCTTCCACCGTTGTACCTTCTCATTAAGAATCATATTTCCCCCAATCATCCTGTTCCTGCCGTCTAAAGATAGAAAGATCTTCTCTGAAGAATTTTTAAAAGCCAACCCTCCCCCCCAAACCCAAGAGGAACACCATAAAATGTACAGATTATATATGTCTTAGAAAAGTCCTAAAATTATTGCAGAAACTAAAGATGTCTTTTTCCAGGGGAGGGGCAAGGCAGGAGGGCACAGCATTGAGATCTAACAAATGCTCGGGTTGGTTTGATTTAGTTTTCAGCTTTTTTTTTTCCCCCCATCATTCAGAAAAAAAAAATTAAAATAAAAAAAAAAAAAGAAAAGAAGTGTTTAAGCATCAGAACTAAAATACAAATATGCACGTTGACTTATAAAACAAGATTGTGGATTTGACCATGGGATTCCCTGACAGTGGAAAAATTTTACTTTTTTGCCCGGAGAGATTTCCTCATGGTGGATTTGCCCTTGGCAGAGGGTTTCACTTCCTTCCTCCCACTGGCTGCTGGTTTCTTGGAAGAGCTGCCACCAGAGGGTTTCTTGATGGCTGGGGCTGCTGGTTTGGCTTTTTTAGCAGGGGTTTTCACCTTGGGAGGGGGCTTTGCTTTCCCCCGATGGGCTGCGGGGGTTTTTCTTGGCTTGGGCTTGGATTCCCTTCGCTTCATCGGAGGGGCCCTGCTCCGTGATTTCGGAGGCGGACTCTTCTGCATCCTGTCAGATGAAAAGAAAGAGAAGAATGCACAAGATCTCAGTGGAGGCACAAACACTACCCAGAGCAGAGCTGCCGTCCTCAATTTGCATAAACGAAGCAGATCTTGGCACCCTCGCTCTTTACCACGGATGTTCCTTTATGCAGCAGCACATTTCATTAGCCAAACCACAAAGAGCAAGAGCTCCTCGGGTGGATCTTGCCACCCTTCAGCATCTCGCAATCCCCGCAGTGCTCTGAGGACTCAACCTCCTTCCTTAGGCATATAAACATACAAATAATGACAACGAATCAAAGCCAATTGCCAGAACAATTAAGAGGCCACCTCTCCTCTCTAAATGGAATTTTATTACTTAAGGAACAACACTTATCTTAACTCCACCATGAGTAAAGGCCAGTTTCGTGTTTGGCTACAGAAGCACAGTAACACTGGAGGGGAAAGTTTTCCTGTGGAAAATGCTAAATAAATACAAGAGGTCCCATGTGAAGGGTCACTTTTGTAAAGTAGCAAAGGCACTTTAGGAGACTAAAGGCAAGGCAAAGAATAAACACAAGCTCTCTTCTCATCTGGAAGAAAAAAGGAATAAGCTCCAAGCCACAGAATGAGGGAGATCATTATCTCTGGAGCAAGGTGTAATTAGAAACTACTTCTCCCAACACCCCTGAGCAACAGCCTCGTGGATAAATAACCACACCAGGAGACAAACCTGTGTGCTCTACAGCTGCAAGAGCCCCTTTCGTTTCATCCCAAGCAGCCCATTAATTTCTCATGCTGCCATACCTCTTCTTTGGTGGTGGCTCTTCATCCTCAGACTCTTCCTCTTCAGATTCTTCTTCCTCCTCTGATTCCTCCTCTTCTTCCTCATCAGAGTCCTCAGAGTCCTCATCCTGCTGCTTCTCTGGGTAGAGCACATCTGGGCTACAAGAGGGTTCTTGTCAGAGCGTGACTTACAGCCCAGTCCAGGAACACCCCCAAGACTTCTCTGCTTGCTCCTATCTGAAACCCACGTTATTTAGTCTCTGCAACAGCAGCAGTGCAGCAGTTTAGGAATCACCAGGAATTGCCGGGCCCTGAGCTGCCCTTGCTCTGGTTCTCTTCCTCACTGCTCCTCCTGTGTGCACACAGGAAGGCAGACAACAAAGGGACAAGATCAGACTTCAGCGATTCCAAACCCAGGCCAAAACCACCAAGGACTTTGTGTGTATGAGATAAAAGAAGGGGGGGAGCAGAGACTTTCAGAACTAAGCTGCTGTTCAGCTCTTTGTTGGATGCTGGAGTCCCAAGCCCTGGGCTCTGCATGGCCCAACAAAATATACACTCATGGAAGGAGAAGAAAGGCTGTTCTAGCCTCACAGCAGCTAATCTAGGTCATATTCCCTCCCCCCACATCTGCATCTAGACATGCAAACAGCTGGGTCCCACTCCTCAGGAGCATCCTTGCATTAGGAATACCTACATTACCTGCTCATACAAATTTATTTTAGCATGGGAACATTAAATAGTCCCCATTCTGCAAAAAGCCCCTAAGGAATCAAGACAGAATACCTGAGACTACTGAGCCCAAGATTCTTGTTGCTCTTAAGAGCTTCCTTGGCTACGAACTTCAGCTATGCAATATGGCTGACCTATGTGACCCTCCTCTTGAACATTATTTTACAGCCAAGCTCTTTACCTAGGATAATAAGGGAAGCAAAGCTGAAAGGTTCCACTGAAGCCCTTGCCAGAAATTTGTTCCATCCAGCCATTCTTCTCACATTTCTGCAGGGTTCTCTTCAGTAGATGCACTGTGAAAAAAAAAAGAGAATAAAATAAAATCAGAGCAAGGTTGTGTTCTTGTCTTTATCCACTGGTCTGAGCTCACTGCTCTCTGCAGTGGCCTCTGAAATTAGAGCTGGAGAGTTGGGATGAAGTCTCCTTTCCCTAGGACACCTGCAGAGGAATGAAACAGCACTGGCAACCTGAGAGCCATGAAAACATCAAGAGCAAAGAGCAGCTGCTGCATGTGGGACCCAGCCAGACCTCTGTGTTTTTTAATTAAGTCTCAGTTTCAAGCTTAACTTAGTTTTCAAGGAAGATACAAGTGTTTCTTCCCAAGCACTCAGCAAGTAAGGCTTTAAATTCTCCAAAGGAAGAAGTCAGAACAGCACGTGTTTTTCCTGTCACGATCAAGGCATCCTCCTTTAGAAACACATTCACCATTTAACTGCTTCTGTCCAAATCTAACCCAAGCCTCAGCTTTCTTCTGCCTGTTCTCCAAAGTGATTTTTACAAGTCTTTGCCCTGTTTCTGCCATGTGTTCAAATGTTCCTGTGGTTTGGTTTTTTCCCCTCTAACAAGGGGAAAATATTTGGCCTAGAAATGACAAACACATTTTATTCTAGTCTTCTTTTCCACTGTGTAAGAATTGTAACTGAAACTATGCAAGTACAGGGGATCTTTGTCTCTGGTAAAGGGCTGAAGCTGTTTAGTCAGTTCAAAACCATTTTCAGCTTGAATTAAAGAGTCCATTTAAATATTCAGCTCCCTCCAAACCCAGGGAAAAGCAAGGCCTGCTCTCAAGCACGTTCCAAAGAGCTTCACTTGAAGCGTGGGAAGAGAAAAATCCAAGGAATCAAGCTGGCTGAACTGTCATCTGAATCTGTCCTGTAGGATTAATGCAAAGGTATTCAACTCCAACCACCTCTTATGAAACAGGCTTTTAACATGAACTGACATTTCACATCAAGAGGATCATTTGGGACTTCATAACTTCACCAGCCTCCAGGCTACCCCTGCTGAATGGCACTGAAGAGCTTGGCCAGCTGATGGGAGTTGATTGTATCCATTAAACTACTAGTGTTGCAATGTTAGGAGATCCTTGTAGCTCAAGAACTCTTTAAAAAGGCCATACTCCAATAAACAGGAGCAACACATAAAAGATATGGCTGTGTTTACTCTGGGTATCAAAGATTAGTAGCAGCCTGTAGAGGATTTGACTCCAGTTAGGAAGTGTAAAGTGGGGAGGAATGCAAAGCATTGGCTTTTACATCTCACCAAATCTTCCTCCGGTTGCTCTTAAAACAGAGCAGAGATCATCAGAATTCCTCTTATGTAATGGGAAGAGAAAGAAAACAACAGATTGCAAGCTGAAATTTCCTTATCTGATTTGCAAGACTGACGAGCACTGGAGGGAGGCTGGCTAAGCACAGGCCTCTAAGGGCCAGGGAAATTTCCAATGGTGCTGAAAAGAAATCATGGAAGGGCTTAGTAAGCCTGGAAACTCTTTTCCCTGCTCTGAGATTTACAACTCACACTTGGGATCAGTCTCTAACTGGCAGAAGGCCTCAGGCAACTCCTTTAGCCCACACTGCTGCTCTGTATGTCGGCAAGTTCTGCATCAAACAGCTGTGCTCATGTCATGCTCCAGGTAAAAAGCATGGCACCAGCCATCTCCTCTCCAGCCCCACATCCTAGGGATGGCACCAGCACTCTGACACCCCCATAACAAACTAACCCAATTTCTGGTCCCTCCCCTTATTAAACAACCACATCGGGGCTTGGACCAAATAGTGCAAACAAGCCATTAGAAGATCTGCTTTCAAGTCTCTGTTAGTATTGCTTCTGCTAATGCAAACGTCAAAACAGACATTAGTGTCATTCCTGGGAACAAAACCATGCCAAATCTCTTTCCAAATACAACAGGATTAATTTCTCTGCTGGCTTGCTTGACCTTTTAAAAATCAGAGCCAAAGGACCTCAAATAAATCAGTAAGAGGGGTGTTTGTGAAATTTTTTTTAGAAGTTAGACTAAGCAATTTCTCTAAATAAGAAGCCACTAGGAAGTGCATTTATGCCAAGCTGTAGCCTTTCAAAATAGAAAGAGACAGATGAAATCAGCTTGGTGATTTAAGAACAATAAACTACTTGAATGCTGTTCCCCCTTCCTGGGAACGTGCTATAGACAAGAGAAACACGCATTATGTCTCAGAAACTAGCTTTTGTTGGGCTTGAAAGGAACTAATGGGAATTAAAAATGCTGAGCATCTCTACAGCACAAAGAGCCCAGCAGCTGTCAGTTCCCCAGCAAGCTCTATGGAACAGTTTAAAGGTGCTGCACAGACACGTCTGCAGCTGCAGGACTCTCTTTCAGCATGCAGAAGAGAAGCATTACACAGATCTGTACTTTACCCTGGAAGTTGGAGTTGGTCCCTGGGTGGTTTTCCAGGATATACTTCTTCAGCGCTGTGGTAGAGCAGGTCTTCGGTTCGTTCATGGCCGCAATAGCAGACAGGATGGCGTCTTCCATCAGAGTCCCACCCAGCAGGGGCTTCTCCCCTGATTTCTTCAGCTATTTTCCAAGGAGGAAGAGAAAAGCATCAAGACAAAATTCTCCCAAACCAGGTCAGGACAAGCTCCTCTGCACCAGGTGGGTCGGCGCTCCTGCATTAGCACAGATATGTTTTATATTAAAACACTGAACAGGGAATGCTGCTCTCCCAGCTTTAATTGGGAGGACAGGCCTACTCAGTCAACTGGCCTGGAGTGGGTTTTTTTTTTAATCAGTAACACATTGTCCTAGTCCCCAGATAGACTGCAAGGATGTGGCAGTCTAAGGGCCTGTCACTCAGGGAAGGAGAAAGATCTTCCGCCATCCCACAGACCAAATGTGCCCAAGAGACATCTATGGCACAGACATGAGAAGAAAGACGTTGCAGGCATCCGGAGTACCTACTGCACTTACAATTAGTGATGGAAAGGAAAGCTTACCCCACCATCTCCCCTACTGTGCTAGTGAGTCAGAGCAGAAGCAGCATGTGGAGCACACTAAGCAAGGAAGGTGGGGAGAGGGGGGGGGGGGGTGTGTGTCTGCTCCAGAAATGTAGACCCTGAGGAGAGTAAGAGTCCTACCGCTTCATAGTTTGACAATTCCCAAACATGACAGGCTGCTAAAGAAAGGTGTTCCTGATAAAACTGGGGAAGGGGAGGAGAGGGCACGTTCACTTATATCCAAGGCTTGTGGTCAGTACAGTCAACAAAACAAGATGAACTCTGGCTCTGACCTGGAATGTCCCAGACGCTCCCTTCCCTGTGATCTGCTCTAACTGGCCCTTCTCTACAGCTCTCTGCAGGGCATTCTTCAACAGCTGGGGTCTGAAATATAGGAGGATAAAGCTTTACTGACACAGGCTGACAGCTTAAAAAACAAACAGAGAAACAATGCTTTATACAGAGTGTGAGCAGAGCAGTACTTACAAGTGGTATCTGCCTACATAAAGACATTTTAAATGGAGACCTGTCAGCAAGTGCTGATTACATGAGAAGAACAATGCACGTTAGCAGAAATTCAAGTGCAACGCTTCCATGGTGTCACTGCATATCCAGCTTCACTTGGAAGGATTTACTTGTTTTGAAAAGCACATTTGGACTTGGTGGGCAATGAGTCAGTCAGCTCGCAGACAAACAAGGGACTGAGTACCAGACCCTTGTAAGAGGTGATGCACAGGGTTGCACCTAGATTTGCTTTCCCCCCACCCAAGCCTTGACCCACTCTGTACAGGCAAACTGAAAGATTACTGTAAGCTTGTGCCAGTTCAAGCACCCAAAACCAGGTGTGACAAGATCCCAAGGACGGGCCTTCACATCCAGGCAGCTCAGGGGATCTGGCTTTGGTTAAGGGCGGAGGTGCATACAGCAATGCTGATGTCGGCGGCAGGAAACAAAGATTGGGTGTGGAAGGCTGCAGAAAAAGGCTGGGCTTTTCCTCAAGCTTTCCTGCAGGTTCTACAACGCAGAGCACCACCTGTCTGCTGCCTGCTGAAATACCGAGCTGCACCGCGGAGAAGTGAGGCAAAGCCAGAGGAAGGCTGCGTTTCACTGCTCCCCCACAGCTCTCCTTGCAAAAGTGTCCTCCTGCACCTACCTTATATCTACTTTGAGTTTGGGGTAATACTGAGACACATATTTCTTGATCAGGCTGTAAGAAGCTTCCTTGGGCTCACAAAGGCGGGTGAAAGCCAGCGGCAGGATATCTTCCAGCTTGACTTGTTGCTCCGCAGCCGAAGCTGAAGTGCTTTTCTGAAACACACATACTTTCACACATCAGTGGGGACCTAAAACTCTGGGCTTTCTGAACCAGAAATGCACAGGTAGGTGGGCAGAAGTGCTCCTGACACTGGCCACAGATCTGCAAAACCAAGTTCTGTGAGGCAGCTCTTTAAATTAACAGTTTTAAAAGTTTAGCAGATTGAGTAAAAATAAAGCAAACTTGGCTGGAATTTTCATAGGAGTCTGAGGAAAGTTTTACAAATATAAACTGCTATTTAAGAACGTCCATCTTTTTATACATTTCCTTCCTCTTTCTATTGACATTTTCCTCTGCTGCCCCTTCACTGAGACAGGTGAAAATGATACACACACTGACATGAAACACAAAACCCAAACGCAAGACCTGTTTACACAGGTCAAATCCTCCCAAAAGACAAACAGGTAAACAGGAGTGCATTTCTTTTTCACCTGACAGAGTGAAATCTTGACTGAAGCCAACACTCCCTTCTCCTCAACTTTCCTCTGTCACTTGTCTTACCATGAGGAGGGAATGATCAGGATTTAAAAAAAAAAAAAGCCTGTTTTTTAAATAGAAAAGACAGTGAGGAAATGTGCTGAAGTTTAACGATGTTGATGCTGAACAGCAGCTTTGCAAATGGTCAAACGGGTGAGGGTGCTGCTCACCCAGACAGCTGCTTGACTGCCAGCTAGCTGTTTTGCTGCAACACAGAGAAAGTAACTAGGAACAAAGATGCTGATATGAAAAGTGACGTGTTAGCAGCTGCCTTGCTCAAAGTTCTGGTGGAGCCAGGGAGCTCTGTTTAAAAAGAAGTTACACTGCAATTAGTTTCCTTCAGTGCCCTAGGACCGAGTGTGTCATCATTTCCTTCAGCTTTAGGACTTCTGGTCTCCCTGGTAGCCAAGAGAGAAGCACCATGTCATTACAATACTCTCTGGGTTCACTCATCTAAGCCACAAGGGGATTGGGGATCAGCAATTCCAGCTAAGCCTTTTGTAACAGCAGTGTTAGAAACGTGGTTCACACACATGGAGTGGAGAATAGCGGTGCTGCGACCATGGCTAATTGTGAGGACCAGGCTCAAAAAACACCCCATGTCACACTTTACTACCTCAGAAAAATATACACCCAATGTTAGCAGCTTTCTTCCAGAAGCCTTAGGACATTTTCTTCCTCCCTCTTCCCTCACAGCTGAGGGAAAATGTTCAACTGACAGTCCTGAAGACTGAAGCCTTCCTTTACCCATGCAACAGATACAACAGAAACAGCAGTAGCATAAAGCTCTCTTACAATACCTGAGAGGCATCTCTCTCTACCAGGTAAAGACAGAAGAGGAGCTTCATGGTTATTCAGTTTTCTGCCTCTGAACCAAAGCCTAAGGGTTTAATGTAAACATTTTAAAACTAAGATTTTTGCTTATTTACTTGGTTTTAATTTCTCATACTAGCTTTCCAATTCTGATTTCAGTGGAATGGGTGTTTTAAGTACTCTACTTGGGGAGGAAATGTGAAGCAAGGAGGAGAATATTGTTTGGGTTGGGGTTAGGCTGCATTTTGTAATATACATGTCTTTCAATGCAAGGTTTTTCAGAGTATTGTTTAAAATGATCCATCTTACCTTTCTATCTCTGGCTTTTGGAACAGTTTTTCCTGCATTAGACACCACCACAAAGCTCCCAGAAGCTCCTTTTCCTTTCACCTAGTCCAAAAGAAAGTCCATTTCAGTCCTGTACAAAGTAACTCAGAATAATCATAATAATAATAATAATAATCTTTTTCAGAGACATGAATTGACATCATTACACAGATTTGGAATGCACTGTCACCCTGCTGTTATGACAGGGGCCTGATTTGAACACTAAGAGGTCACTAAGATGAGAAGCCACAGCCAGACACTAATAACATACTCTGCCATCCTGACCAGGAGACCCTAGCAGGTATCACAGTGGCAAAAGAAACACGCTGCTGCAGAAAGTGATGTTGCCAGACTCAGTCTGAAGACACATGCTGCTGCAATGCTGTATGACACAACACCAAGAAATGGTCATAAATTGCACAAAAGACAGTGGTGCAAAGTTATCTGATTGACAGAACAATGCTGAAATTCTGTCAGTGTCTAAGAAAGCAGAGACAGAGGTCGGTTAACCTCCACGAGGGTGAACGTGACCACCCTAGTGACACGCTAAGGGTGTTTAAGAAACCCCCATGTAATTGAGTAGTACCACCTCCAGCACTGCTCTGCAAAGTAATTCTTACCTGTCTAATGATTCCTCTCTCCAGCTCCCTTTTCAGTGCTTGCTTTAGAAGATAGCCTCTCCTCTCAAGCTCCAGGGAAGGGTATTTGTGGATAATGTATTTACGTATTGCAACGACCGACGCACCGCTCTTCTGAAAGCATGCCTGAAAAGGAAGCAAAAGGTTAGCAGAAACCACCTGCACTGCAATTACCTTGCTGTGGGCCTGGAAAAACAGAGGTTGAATGGATGCATATGGGCCAGTGCATTGGCACAGGACATCAGGCCTGGCCTTTTTTCCACAGTGACTCAAGAGTACAAAATGTGGCTAAAAAAAATACTTAATTTTCTCCTTCAAAGTGGCTGAAGAGCTGGCAACACAAAAGCAGCCCTGCAAGCATGTATCAACTACTCCCCTATTCTGAAGCACTTGCTTAAATGCTACAAAGTACAGCCACCTTTTTTGCTGCACAACTAGTAGGTCATTTTACTAATGCCAGCCAGAGTAATCATTCAATCAGAACAAGGTGCCAATTCTTTGTAAGAAGTCAGAGGACTGATGTTAGTAAAGTAGTAGAAAACCTAAGCTGGAGTATTTTGAAGATCCAGCAGCTGGAAAGACCAACTTGCAATTATGGCTGGTGGGGTCCAAGCTTCCTGTGAAGACAACATGCATGAACCAAGCCCCAAGGACAGAGCAGTGCTGCAACTACAACAGCGCCGGTCTCTTCTTACAGCCCAGAGGGACACAGTAAACCAAGAGCAACACCACTTTGGAATGCTAATTCACAGTATTTCCATCTGTCCTGAATTAGAATAAGTTAATGTTAAAAAAGCACGTATTAAGTAGACAGATTAATCAAGGTAAATCAAGTTAAATATGGCTACAAGGCACACCAAATTAGATGATGACAGCAATCAACCAGATTATGTCACCCTAGCTGTTTCTAATAACGTATTTAGGGAGGGAAACAAATTCTAAACAAAGAAAAAAAGCTACAGGGCCACTCATCATCATGATGGACTCACATTTCAGCCCCACTGCCTCCCAGCAGAAACAAACACATCTTACACAGTAAGTTTCCCTGCTAACAGACAGCGCTATCATCCGACCCATCAGCAAGCTGAAGCTGTGGGTTCTAGGCACACAAATTATCCTGCTTTGCAGCAGATGAACAAAAGAATCATTTGTCTCCTGCTTACCCTGATGGCCTCAGTTAAAATAGCATCCATTTTGGGACGTGAAGTGGCAGCCATCTGAGTTTGCTTCTGTGCTCTAGCTAGCTGGCTAGCAGAAAGAGTAGCCCAGGCAGGAATGGTCTTTTTCACCTTCTTCTCCTTTTCCTTAGACTGATCCTTCTCGCTTAGGAAAAACACCAAGCAATAGTAAGACAAAAACACAGTAAGACAAGCCAACAAATAGAAAGACAACAAAAAAATTCCAGAACATCTGACACTGAAAATAATGTTTCTAGATGTTTCTGTTAGGAAGAAGAGACCCTATCTTGATATTCAGCCTCGCACACGTTCTAGAGCAGCAGTTAGACTTGGACTGGTAACTTCTTCCTGAGAAATGAGAGAACCTTTTTAAGGAACTCATCTATTGTCCCCATCTATTTTCACCATTTGTCCAACCACCTTTTCTATCTCTAGAACCTTAACTTTCTTCAGAATTCTTCCCAAATTCCTGAATTTGGCACTAAGCAAGCCTTACTCCTTTTTGGTTTCTTCTGAGGACTTTGTTTCTGCCTTCACTTCGTTCTCAGGTTCCTTTGGCTGTTCTGCTTCACTGGATGCAGCAGGCAAGGTTTCATTCTCTTGTTCTTCTCCAACAGAAGCAGATTCCTCAGAGGTGACTTCTGCATCTAAAAAGATGTGAAAAGGCATCAAGTTACTGCCTAAAACTAGTCTCTATTCTTTGGGAAGGCTGGGAGTTAGGGGGAAGCCTAATAACACACCCCAAAAATTACTTCCCACCAGACAATTCCTTTTCTAACTTCAACAGATGATTTGAATGTAACTTAAGAAGTGAATGAAACTACTGAAAGAGCTTCAATAAGGTGCAATCAGCCATCAAATGCCAGAACTTCAAAGAACATCACAGTAGCATTTTCACAATGGACTAATTCCCCAGTCTTCTCCTCTTAACTCCAGAAGTTACTATTGTGATCATCAGAGAGGCCTGGGTGGGGAAAGGAGGAGGAAAGCAGTACCACGAAACACTAAGATTTTCCTCCCAGGTTGAGGTACATGTGTTTTTAATTCAGAAAGGTGCAAAGCCATGCAACTTCATGAGAAATTTGGGTAGATACACAGAAGCAGCTTTTTTAATGACTAATTTGTTTTCAAACACCACTGTTTCTGCACTACACACTGTGGCACCTGTAGGATTTTCCAGGCTTGGCAAAGCTTTAGATTGCAGATGCACTTGCAGAAGCGCTTGTCTATCAGCAGGATCAAATCCAGTCAGAAATCAACTTAGAAGCAAATTAGCTCCAGTATCTTTGGCTGAGAATAGCTTAGAGACTGGGCTGCCTGCTGGATAAGATGCATATAAACTGCCATTACCCACTCTTTGGATAAACAGCTGTCTACCACAACTGCTCCATGCAGTTGACTGGTTCTCTGTCTCTGAGTAGGAACTTAAGCACTCCTGCTATGTTCCTATGCATAGTTTCCCATGGAGGCATCAAGCATTTAAAATATGCAGTGTATTAATAAGTTAGTTTTGTATCTAATGTGTTTATTTGTGACACCTAAGATGACAAAGTCAGGGAAACTAATTGAATGTAACACTGAAATGACACATTCTGAGAAACTGAGGTGAGGCTGCTAGGACCAGACATGTTAATATTGGATTAGATTTGATGACACATTGGGGTAAAATCCTTTTGTTCAGGAAAAGAAAGGAAAAACTGAAATACTTTCTTTTTCCATCCATTAACTCCACCTTTTGATCTCAAGCCATCTTCCTGACACTCCTGAAACTTCATCATTTCTACGTTTACTCTAAAGAATGTGCCAGCACGATAGGGACTATATTTAGCTATATTTTCATGTCTGAAGTGTCAAGGCTTTGCCACAGGGTATGAGGGATAAAATGAACGGGCTCAGACTGAAAAGAGTGCCTGCAAAATACAACTTCCCAGCGATCCAGGAAAAGCCTCTTAACAGAAGCTAAGCATTAGTAATATTTTCATCATGGCAGTAAGGGGGTGGGTTTTCTTTTTTTTTTCAGGAATTTCAGAGCAAAAGCTTATACCTGGCTATACATTAACAATCCACTGCAGAACTATTACTGTACCTGCTTTAACCTCTTCGCCCTCAGCAGGTTTGCTTTTCGGAGGAGTTTCCCTGGAAGAAGAATTCACCGCGCGACGGATCGGCATCGTGTCGTCTTCCACTTTCTAAAAAAGCAGACAAAAATCAGTGCAGATACTGGAAAGAAGCAGAAAGCTTTTGAATTTGGATTAAAGTAAATAAAAGAAGCATATGGAGAAATACACTGGTTACGTTTGGATTTTTCAGAATATTAAGACAGTAACCCTCAGAGCAGCTTCTTTGAAGCATACTAGGAGAAGATAGTCTCACATTTTACAGTTAGAAAAGAAATAATTTCTTTCCAATTCCAAATTAGAGTAGATGAGCATTTGAGGATTTTGGCAAATACATCCCAGGGAATGCAGAGAAGGGGAAGGAGAGTGCCCACAGAGTTTTTCAGACTCCCAATCGGGTTTCCTACAAGCAGGGGAGAAAGAGTACCGAGTAACCTTCCGCAGGACTGGAAGTCATGGACTGATCCAAGGGCAAGCTTGGAGAAAGGGCCAGCCCCTACCTCACTTAACTTGTCCGTGTGGATCAGCTGAGCTCCCGTTAAGAGTGGAAGCGCCTTATGATGCACGGGTTCAGCTTCAGACAGATCAGTCGCCATTTAATTTAATTTCTAGCCCCAAGTGCAGGTAACACTGTGGAGCCCCAGGTTTTAACCCCAAGGACTTTTTCCTAATGGTTTTCACAGTGCAGTGAGGAGTCAACCTAAAGTACAGAAAAGATGTGGTGTGAAAATTAACAAAACAAAAACATCTACGTCCATGTATCTAACAAACTAAAGATTAAAAAGAAAAGGATACATGACTGCCAGCTTATGACTAACAGAACTGACAATCAAGGCTTGCATTTTAACAAAGATGCTAAAACATGTATGCAAACTTGAGCGCTATGGATATAGCAGAAATGGTAAAGGTGTAAGCCAGACCTGCAAGCTGCTCCGTTAAAACACATCTGAAAGAATAAAGAGGCTTTTTAACAGAAAGCATTAGCAAAAAGCAGACATTGCCCTGTGCCTAAAGTAAGGAGTTGAGGTAACTAGTAAGTGATTCGCTTTGGGTAAAAGCAGGAGCTGACACATTGATCCAGACTCTTACCAGCCTGAGGAGTTAAATCATTTAAAAAGGCAGAAAATGCAAACGCTGGGGAACCAAACCATGTCCTCCCAAATTAAACCCCATGCTTTTTTAGAAATGAATAAGGAGTCCTTGAACAAGAAATTAACCCTTAAAACAACAGTTTTCATACCTTCTACAAAAATAAGTTACAACCTTACAAAACCCTCCTTCAAACACATGCACTGCCATTGATACCAAATGGGTTAAGCTTAGTTTAATCCTCAAGTCTCACCCCTTACTACCACTGTACTTCTGCAGCCTTTCTTACCTGCTTCCCATCCACCTGTATCAGCCTGTCCTAAACAGGGGTGCTCAACTATTTCCATCACAAAGCAGAGTGACATTCACATTCACTTCCTCTTCCCAGCAACCCCTTTAAAAAATCTCAAAAGGAAAACCTCACCTCTAGTAACCCAGGGCTGGACCCATTCTCCGCCGTTCCATCCAAAGATCAAGCTCCAGACAACCTTCTTCCCTTCCTTACAGGGAAATACCCAAATGCTCCTGATTTCTACCTATTCTGGATGTTTTCTCTTCCTCAGGCAAGAGGGCAGACACTTACCACAATTTTTCACTTTCAATAGGTATTTCCCAGCCTGAGCGTGTCTCTCTTGAACAGAAAGCTAACATCAGTCCTGGCACTGTTTTTGGTGTGACTTTCACAACAGTGGCAGCACACTGCATTCTCCATTGCAGGGGGGGATGCTCTGTACCCCATCAACATCACCTCAATCTGCGCTCTCGCCCTATTTATTAGTCAGCAGCGGGGACCCCTAATTGATCAGAGGGATTCTCTCCACCTCAGTTATTTTCCCAGGCAAACCAAACTCCTGCTTGTCTGCACAGAGCATTTTTGTTAAACCTCCAAGCTGCGTAGGTAGTTTCCATTCAAACCAGTGCCAGCGAAAGGAGAGTTGAGGGGAATGCTGGTTCACAAGGAGGGTGATGCAAGAGACTATATTATTATACTTCCAAGATCTCCTCTCCAATTAATAAACCAATAAATTAATAGACTAAATCCACTGCTGCTGCAGTGTCATGTCAAGTGTGCACACCTATGGCACAGCTGACCAAGAGACTTCTGTTTCGGTCTGATGGCAGAAGGGGAACCAGGGACTTTGCTGGGCAGCATTTCCAAAGGAAATACATCCTACTGCTGGAGAAGACATCCATCTTTCAGGCCATCTTCAAAAGGCAGTGCTTCTGACAGCTAAAGGCAATTAATCCACTTCCACAACATCTACGACTTCTCCTTTGACACTTAACAGTCATTCTGAAAGATGACAGTGAACTCCAGCACCAGGAAAAGCGAATGAGTGGAACAGTGCCAGATGTTGGTTTTTTTTTTTCCCTCAGACAAAATAGAAAAAAACCCAAAACACACCACATGCCAAAACCAAAATAAATGAGATGAATGAAGATCTCTTTCAAATCTCAGGATGAGGAAAAAAACCAAAAACAACTAATGATCAATTAGAATATATGAACTACAGCCCAGCATGTTATTGTGAGGCTTTTTTGGCTGTTTTATGGGACCTTCCTCCCTCAAGTATGGAAAGCAAGAGAAAAAAAATTAAAAATTCCATCAGGCTTCAGCTCAATTTTTTTTCTGGTAAGCATAGCCTGAAGCCCTCTAAAAATCTCTCAGCATTTTGAAGTGAGTGCTAAAATAACCAATTACACACCCATCCTTGGGGAAACTGGTTGGGGGCTACAAGAGACACTTTCCCTGGGATTACAAACATCACACACAAGCTTGCACTGCAGTTGACCTGATCCTGGGTTTTATTTATTTTTAAACTGTGTGACCTGCATGTCACATGCATGAAAACATAGAAACATAGCAGTCCCAATTTTGGCTTAAAAGTCTCCAAGCTCTAAAAAAGAAATCTCTTTTATTTGAATCATAGTACAAACTACTCAAGTCCTTTTGCTCCAAAGAGTGAAATAATGCAGCACGATTCGTAACTTCAGTGTCTATAATATATGCAAATAAGCCAGTGGAAAAGCAGAGTGACCCAAACAGAGCTGCTCTTCCTTGGCCTATTTCTTTCCACAGAGGGATGACAAGTATTTTTCTGAGCTGGGTGTGAAATGTCTACTGCAAACAGGCCTGAATTTAGTTTCTAAAAAAGATAAAGTAGAAGAATATTTGCAACACCAATGCAGGAAAGATCTCCAAATCTCCGTCCCCTAAATAATCCAAGACTTGTTTAACTGAAAAATCAAGTGACCCAAACTGTTACCTGGACACCCTATTTCATGTATGGGATACTAAGACATCTTTAAATATGTACCATAGCTGCAATTGGAAGCATCACTCTTAATAGCAAACAGCTGAAAAGTACTAACTGTATTTTGTATTTATACAGATGTCAAACAAACAAACAAACAAACGTTGTGCTCAGAAAGCTGGGAGAGGCCATGGATTGAGGATGTGGACTTTCAAGGGGGTTACTGGGAAACTTGTGTGGACACTTAAATCAGATTGACTATCAGTAAAAAAATAATCACATCAGCAATGAAACAAACATCAGGATACAAACCATTTCAAAAAGTTGCTTGGAAGTACAGGTAGTAACTCCTCACATAGCTACTTACACTTTTTTCCCATGGGTTACTTAACTGCAGGCTTGCAGGTTCTCTAACTATAATGAACTAATCAGTTCAAAGCTGATAATCCAGCAAAGAGCTGATAAGCAACAACAAAACACCAACTTTCTGGATTCCTAGATGAGCAGGAATGGTTGATTGCATCCAGTCTCCCAGCTCAGGGAGTAGCAACTAGGAGAAGATCCAGGCAAAGGATCAGGTAGCTTTCCATGAACTATTATGAAAAACTACACCAATTTCCTCCTGAGCCATCAACACATCGTTATGGAAAAAAACCCCACAAACCAAAACAAAGCAAACCACAAAAGGGAGGCTTCAGGTGACACACAAACATTATAGATGACATTTCAGAAAGGGGAGTCCTTCTACCATGTAATAGACACCAAAAAACCAAACCACCAAACAAAAAATACCCCAAAACATCAAGTTAATTTGAGGAATAATTTGTCTGACTCCTTGAATTTGACCATAAGATTTTCCAGCCTCTCTCAGACTTGAATTTCATTCAAGGGAAAGTATTTCAGGATAAAAATCAAGGTCTCAAACACGGCAAGCCAAATGTCAGGCCAGCGGAAACAGAGAGTCACAAGCACTTGGGGTAGGGTGCACAGGCTGAGCAGACTGAAAACAAATATGCATTGGAAAAATGAGAAAGCATATCCAACCCTGTGCTGCCAAGGGTGTCCACTTACTGATACACGACACATACACTGGTGATTGAGGTGCTCTTAGACACAACTTAGTGTATGTGTGGGTCAAAAAATCAGGCCAAAAAGAGCTAGAAAAAAGTTTGTATCTTCTTGTAGATATGAAGCCACACTGCCAAGGGATACAAAACCACCAACCTTGCAAGCAAGAATGACTGTTTATTATCAGAAGGGCTTAAAAAGCAAAGTAATTGGATTTCAAGAACAAGCTATTGATTATTATGCAATTATCTACTAGTTTCTAAAGCTGAATTGAGTAGAAGAGCATTTAAACGTCTCAGAAGCTGCAGAAAAAACAGCATGTGAAACATTAATATTTTCCCAAAGCAAAAAATGGAAATCCAAACCAAACACGCCAAAATATTACCTTCTAAATGGCAAGTTGGTAGGCTTGTTCAAGACTTCTGGTGCTCTGAAATCCTCAAAGCTCTTCCTGAAAACCCAGCTCAGGTAGAAAAAAACCTTACCACACCCCTCAATATCTATATTGTTACAGAATATATCCTGCAGGGACATCTTTGATACCTTTTTGCAAAGCAAATTTGTATCTGTTACAAGTTCTCAGCTGCCCCCTGTCCCAGCCTGCTTCACAAAGGCGTTCTAGCATGTACTGATCCCCCTTTTGTTTTTGCAGCTCACCGAGCTGCCTGTTGTCTCAAGTCAGACCAGCAGTATTTCAACGTTTAAAGCAGCCTAAAAATGTGCAGAGGAATGAAACATCTCACTAAATACAGAATATGAGTTAAGTCCTTGCTTCTAATCCTTATCTGGCAACCTGCTCGGAAATTCACTCCCGTTTCACATCTGGCTGAGCATTACTTCACCACTGGCATTCCCATGGCTTCTCCTGCCATTTAACGAGTTTTGGGCTAACTTCATCCCAGTCCTTAGGCCACCACACCACATGGACTCCCTGGGAGCTATCCTGGTTAAGTGGACTTCTCAATCACCCGCCTCCTGATTAAGCTACAAGGGCTGTATTTGTATTTACTCACTTGTGGTTGAGTCTCCCAGAGATCTGTTACAGGCTATCTGAGCCCCAAGGCTGCTACAAGCATTATAAGCCATCCTGTTTCAATTAAAGAAGAATCCTGGTCCAATACAAAGATCCAATAGCTCACCACTTGCCAGGCAAGAAATTCTTTGGCGTGACTAGTGTTACAGTTTCTATTTCCATCCATTTCATCCCTATACTGGGGGTTAAGGAAGGGAACAAGGAATCAAGTTTGTTTGGCTCCAGGGGAGCACAGCAAAAATCTTTTACTCTTCCAGTTTCCAAGCTCATGGAGACCCCAAGGAGAGTTTTTTTTCCTAAGCCTAAAGATATATTTTCATTTCAGGGTAGCATTCAGTTTAGACCTCTGACTCCAAACACCTTGAAGACAACCTGACTTACACCTTGCCTACCCTGTTGACTTTTACAGAGCAAAGCTAAGATTAAATGCAGCCCTTCTGCACACGGAGACGCTGCTTTAATGGAAATAAATAAAATTACTACAGTGAGATTGATGCTTTGCCTCCCCACCTGGGACTGAGCTCAGTGCCTCGGCGCTGCTATAGTATGACACCAGCAACTCACAGTCAGCTCAGTCTCAACAGATGTTTATTAAAATACAAGTAACAGCTCATGTCTCACCTCCGCTCTTCTTCACCAGCAAGAGTGCCAGCTCAATACAAAACCTGCTATAGGTTTCAGATTCTTTCTCCATCGGTCTTTGACACAAGAGAGAATCAGCAGATCATTTCCGTGGCCTGGAATGATCTCCCTACACCCAAGAGTTTTTTTCTTTATGTCCCCAAACACACAGGAAAAGCTTTTTTTTAATTATGCCAACAACATACCTACAAAGTCACAGAAACTTTAGCTAAGGGACTCATACAAAGCAGCATTTCTCCTTGTATAGCTGCCTAAAAAGAATCCCTCTCCACACTGATGCTCTGGATTTTCACAGTGATGACCCTCTGTGGGACAAGAGCTTTTGAACAATTTTGGTATGGCCCACGATACAGATTTTCCACCTGCTGCCACTGAGAGGGGCAACTAAGGAATGAAACATCCCCTATTAAAATGCACAGAGTTTTAAGTTTGTAACACATTTAGGTCACAAACTTAAAACTACTTCAACATGGAAGCCCACTGCTGAAAGTTTCCTATCTTTGGATGAAACATCTTAATTTCAGGATCTAATATTGTGAATTTGACACTTGAAGGAAAATTTAGGCTGCTAACGTTACATACCAGGGTAAGATTCTTGTATAGGCAACATCCTCCTCACTTGCAAGGGTTAAATTTTAAACCACCAGGTAAATTCTCCATGCAAACTACTACCTAATCAGCCACCACTTATTCTATCTTACAAAGCTATACATGCTAAAAGCTATTATTTCCTTGCAGTCTATATAAAAATCGACTCCCACCTCAATGTAAAATGTCTTTTATTCCCTCTCATGGAAGTTAAAAGCCTCAGAATACCCTGGGACACTCAAAAAAAAAAACCACCTACAAAAGACTCACACATCAGAGAAAAAGATATTCTGAAGACAAAAATAATTCAAGTAGTACTACCTGAGGAAAGTGCACAAAACATCAAAAAAGTAATTAATTAGGCGGTACCACGCAGGTAAAGGGGAGAAAGGGTGTAAAAGCCAGTAGATGTTTTGAAAGCATACACCAAGCTATTCCCCCCCAACAGAAATTATGTTTCCCCTCCCACCCCATTCCTCATTTCCATGGATTTCCCACTCCACCCACCAAACTCAAAGATTGTTCCCTCCTGAAGGTAAGTCCTCGGTCCATCAAAACTCCTCCATTCTTTAACTGAACTCACTACACATACCTTCCTCTCACTCCCTCTACACACGCTGTCCTTACATGGAGGAACTTAATAGCATGACATTGTTTATAAACATGAGTAATTTTGAACCTTTCCCGCCTCAATAAGATAACAGCTTGCCAAAGATTGTTGGCCAGCTATGTCTTGAAGATGCTAAAAATACTATTTATGGTAAAAACAAACAAAAAAGTCACATGCTTGGAAATCAGAGTGCAACTATTACTCAAAAGGCCCGATAGGAACTGAGAAGTGACACACTTGTTAACCCAGAAATAACTCAAGCGGCCAAGTCAGACTCCTGAAGAGTAACCTGTGAAATACCACACATAGAAACAATCTGACAGCCTCTGCTACACTTCAAAAGGAGTGGACACACCCACAACCCCACATTATCTAACTTTCCTTCTCCTGCAGTACAGCCTGAGCAACCCCTCATGATTTGCAGGCACCGGTGACTGTGAAAATAGTTAGAATAGGAGCGGGAAAGATTTGTTCTGAGCAGCATCTCCAGTTTGGAGCTGTGCTTGGGCACCCTAAACTGGTAGAGCCTCTCTGGCCTAGTAAGAGCTACACCAAATTACACCCACTGAGATTCCGGTACACTGCTCACTCTCTCCTTGAAGTCTGTGCAAGCTTTTAACACAAAAACCCACAATCCAGAGTGACAAAAGGACAACGAACCCAGAAAGGAAGCCCTCCCCGCAGTCCCGTTCCAAATTGGAATTTAATACCTTTCTCTATGGAGAAACGGATGCAATAAGGGGAGGAGAGACATTAACATTCTTTTAATCAGCCTGTGACCACCACGGGGCCTCAGGGAGGAACTCGGATGCACCTAGTAGCCTCACATCGAGGCCTGTATCCACCTCTAGCAGCACCGAGAGGGATTCAGAGCTCCTTTTCTGAAGCGGAGCCACACCGACGCCTCAGAGGTTTTCCCCGAGTGGCAGCGCTTCTCTGGCCCCTGGTGAAGTGAGTTTGTGGAGGGGAAATAAAAACCCAGCAACCCAGAACCGAGCAGCCAAAACGCAGGCAGGCTACCGCGGGGCGCAGGGCGCTTCCTAAGTTTATAAATAGCGAATATTTATTGTGTCGCACCCCCGTCAGGCTCTTCTGCCGCAGAGCTTCCCGTCGCGACCCGCGGCACGCCCGCCGGTGCTTGCCAGGTGTCAGCGGGACGGGAGAAGCGGTTTTGACGCCCGCAGCTCCTTTGTGAGAGACGATGAGGGGCCGGGGACCCACACCCCGCCAAGGCCCAGCCGCGTCTCCGCGCACCTCCCCGGCCCGGCGACACCCGAAGGCCGGGACCGCCTCTTTGGGCCTGGACAGGGGCGAGCCCGGCGCACCGCGGCCCTCCTCGGGTACGGAGTAGAGAAGGGAAGGGGAGAAGGGGAGGGGGAAGCAGGCGGCGACAGCACCCCCTGTCCGCGAAGCGTGTCGCGACTCGTCACGACAGGGTCCCCCTGAGGCCTGTCAGTGAGGGGGTGCGGCGCTGAGGGGAGTTCCCAGGCCCCTCCGTCAGCCCCGCCGGGCCTCTCCCGCGCCTCACACGCACCACCCCGCGGCCTACCGGGCTCGGT
>VZTU01029497.1:122125-152956 GCA_013400835.1 Zapornia atra | reverse complement strand
CGCGGGGGGGGCGCGGCCGCGGCGCGCGGGGAGAGGGCGGGCCACGGCTGAGCCGCTGGCCAATGAGAGGCCGCGGGCATTTTTCGAACACTCGCCCCCCCTCCTTCCCCTCCGCCTCCACGTCGCGCGGGATGGAGGGTGGGAGGAGGGAGCCTGCGCATGCGTAGCGTCGTCCCGCCCCGTGAACGCAAGGGCGGGGCTGCGCGTGTCTCCTCAGCGGCCGTTAGCGGCTCCGCGCGTGCGCTCATCGCCGCCTCGCTGAGGCGTTTCCCGTCTTCGTCCCCTGAGGGCGCTGAGGCGGCGAGAGCCACCGGCCGAGCGGTGTCCCGTCCTTTTCCCTCAGCCTGGCGCGGCTCGGGCGGCTCCGCGGTTTCATAGAATCATAGAAAGCGCTAAGTGGGAAGGGACCTGAGGCCATCTAGTCCCACCCCCTGCCGTGAGCAGGGACACCTTGAACTGGGGCAGGGTGCTCAGAGCCCCATCATGGTCTCCAGGGATGGGGCTTCCGCCACCTCTCTGGGAAACCTGGGCGAGGGTGTCACCACCCTCAGAGAGAAGAACTTCTTCCTCATGTCTCATCTAACCCTGCCCTAGTTTAAACCATCGCCCCTTGTCCTGTAGCTCCGTGCCCTTACAAACAGCCCTTCCCAGCTTTCCTGTGGGTCCCTGCAGGGACTGGAAGGGGCTCAGGGGTCTCCCTGCAGCCTTCTCTCCTCCAGGCTGAACCAGCCCAACCCTCTCAGCCTGTCAGAGTAGCAGAGGTGTTCCAGCCCTCGGAGCATCAAGGTTTCCTTGCCCCTGCCAGAATCCCGTGTGCCCGGGTGTTCCAGTTCTGGGACAGCGCAGTGTTCCATCTTTGCTCCAGCTTTTCTCATCCTCCTCCTGTGGTTTGCAATTCCTCCAGTGCCTGCCTTCATTTTGCCTCAGCCTCTTATTCTTTACCCCCTGCTGCTTTCATTAGCTATGTAATTTACTGCCTCCCTCAATTAGACTACTTCCATCACAGTGATCTGGCTGCAAGCTGGAAATTTTCTGTCAAAGCACACCAAGTTCTCAGTTGCGGGAAGGATCCCTTTCCTGGTGGTCATTCTCCCAGGTTTGCTCCTTTACAGATGGCTTCTTTACCTGTGCCTCAGCTGCCTGAGGCGAGGATTACTGCTGCAAGGCAGAGCAGATGCCTGACCCTCTGATTTTTTCACCATCATTTCAGGTCTTTTACAAGGAGAGGTAATGAACAGAAGCTCACTCTGTGTACCCCTTACTTCAAGAGTGTGTGGCTTTATTTTTTTTTGCTAGGCCTGGGGTTTAGGGTTTTTCTTCAATTAACATACAACTCCTCAAATCCTTTCCCTACCTATTCTTAATTTCTGTCATAAATACACTTTCTACAAGCTGTCTCCACCTACGCTGCAGAACTTTTTGTCTATAGTCTCTTGCCCCAGCAGCTCCTCATTCCTCCATTTGTGTTCTGGTGATTTGAAGACTGTATGGGATGAATCAATTTATTTGGATGCTGTGTTACCTTTTCCCCCTCCTGTGGATGGGAAGCTCCTTTTAGAAGCACATTCAAGGCAGCATGGAGGTGCCTTGTTTCTGCAGTACTGCCTTGACTACTTGTTTAAGCTTTTTCCAACATTTTTTCCCCCTTTTAGGTGGCTGCTGCACATCATACTACACACAAGAGCATCGCTTACCCAAACCAAGCTGTTATGACCAAGGTCTGACCTTGCTCTGTGTCATCTCCCCCACTCCAGATTACCTCTGTGGTGCTTTGCTTCCATACAGTCCTTTGCCTCCTGTGCTGAACAGTCCTGGAAGTTCCTTAGCCAGATGGCTCCACTTTGCTAAACATTCCTGTCTTGCTTGTGAGTGCAAAATGACGACCATGCAGCTGCAGAAAAATGTGTTCTTTAGCCTTTCTCCCCTTGCGGTGCCTCTCTGGCAGGAGCGAAGGGATTGGGAGGTAGAGGAGAGGGAATGTGTTCCTTTACCGCCGGCTTCTAGGACACCAAAAAGATTAAATCACTCCAGCCTTTGTATGAAACCCAGCACCTGCGCTGGCTGAGCCTCAAGCACACTCAGTAAGTACTAAACCCACTTTCAGTGCCTTCCCTGCCCTCCCAGGTGCCATGCCCAAGTAGGATTCCAAATGCTTTGTGGAATCCCCCGTCACCTTGATTATCTCTGCAGCTCTAAAGCTTTTACAAATTTGCCTGCAGCTTTGGGTTCTAGCCATGCAGTGCAGCTTGCAGTTTCAACCAGATCGTTCAGAGGTACAGCTGCTGTTCCCAAGGAGCAACTGTAAAATTTGCATCTCAAGAGATTTACTGTTTCTACCCTGTATCCAGAGCAATGCCAGGTGCTCTTGTTCTCCCCTTAGAAACAAGAAACGTATTGTGTTACTGGGTTAAATACCTCTGGCCACAGAAACTCCGTTCCAGGCGTCACAAAGCCCCTCTGTTAACTTTCTTACACCAGCTCTTATTTTCCCCAATTTACCACTTTTTTTTTTTTTTACCTTAAAGTGAATGCTTTTGTTTTAATTTAATAAGCAACACAGAAGCAGTGCTTAACAGCTGCCTGCCACATACAGTAGAAAACACAAGATTATTATTACCTATTTTAATCACCCTTGTGCACCTTATAAGTTGAGATCAGCTCCTGCTTGGTAACATTCCCGACCCCGCCAGCTCGGTGAGCACAGCATCTTTGTCTCCAAATTCTCTTTAATATTGGCCTCCAGCTCCACACTGCAGCTCTGATTTTATTTAAGCCTTGCCTCTGGTGCTGTCACCACAAGGTTTTTACAAGATTTTTTCCTTTTCCATTTTTAACTCAACTTTTGCACTTGTGTTTATAATAAAGACTTTTATACATTTTTGGCCCACAGCCTGCCTGGCTCAGGGACAATTTGATCCTTTTCCCACTTCGTCCCGTGTCTAATCATCAGCAGCTTGGGGAATTCCTTCATCCCTAAAGCTTCACATTCTGCTGCTGCTTCTTCAGCTTCTCATACTTTGAAAAACAAATATTCCCCGAGGAGCTTCTTACCTTTAAATATGTTTATCCCTGAATGTGTACCCAGGGGTTTGATGGGATCGCTCAAGCAGGACTCTTTTGCCTTGAAGTTTCCATTTCACCCAGTGGCATGCCCAGCCATGCTGGACCAGTCGCTGCGGTTTCCACCTTGACCCCATGTAATATAGCTATAGCAGAATATAGCTATCCCATAATAATATCATTCACATGGGTGTCTCATATCCAGAAGCACTTCACACTCGTAGAGCCACACACAAACTTCCAGGGGCCTTTCACCTGCAGCACACGTATGTACAAAGTGATGAAGGACTTACCTGCTGTGCAGCAGCGTCACCCCTTCCACAGTCCCACACTTGATTCTTTACGCTTGAGCTGCTTTGTACTTCTGGATTTTCTTCCCCCTTTACCTCTCACCATCTCCTTGCTTAGCAAGGGTTTGGTAACAGGGGGACTGCAGGGGTAGTTTCTGCGAGAAGCTGCTGGAAGCTCCCTCCAGGTCTGACACAGCCAACTGGCTCCAAGATGGAATCACAGAATCACAAGGTTGGAAAAGACCTTTGAGATCATCGTGTCCAACCGTTCCTGTGCTCTACTAAACCTTATCCCTGAGCACCTCGTCTACCCATCTTTTAAATACACCCAGGGTATACTCCCTGGGCAGCCTGTGCCAGTGCCTGATAACCTTTTTAGTGAAGAACTTATTCCTAACATCTGTACTTGTCCCGCTGTCACCCTAGACCTCCTCCCTGCTGCTGCCTGCTGCTGCCCCTCCAACAGGCTAACCCAGTTAGGTTTATCTTTTCAAATCATTTCCCCTTTCCCAAGGAGTTTTCCCTTCACTTTCAAACCCACCAATCCAGTGGATTTGAAATCCTGGAAGTTTGGATTTTATTTTATTTTTTTCCCCTGTAGCACTTTTGGCATGACATTAATGACTTATTTTACCCAAAACAGGCAAGTAGAGATGACAGCTCCCTCTAAGCCAAGAAGTTGAAGTCCATCAGCTCAGCGTTTCACACTGGGACAAGCTCTTCTGAAGCTGTGTGTCCCCACAGCTAAACTCCTTTGCTCTCCGAGCCATACAGTTTCAGGTTAAAACTGGTAAACAGCAATATGCAGCATGCAGTGGCTGCTTGCTTTGCCTGGGCAGGTAGTAACTTACCTCCAACCTGGGATGTGCTTTTGCAGTTGCAAAAAGCTCATTTTTGGCTGCCACACATGCACCATACACCCCTGCAATGGGCAGCACGCCCAGTGTGTTCAGCAGCCTGGCTGGGCTCTGGCCTCTGCCCTGGTCCTGCATCCGTAACAGCAGCGCCGTGGCAGCGAGCCTCACTGGGAAGACAGAAAGCTTTTTGGGTTGAGCAGAAGCATTAAGTGTTTTTGGTGATTGCTCCTGCTTGAAGTGTACGGGCAGCTTGAGTGCTGGCTCGCTTGTCTCTCCATAGGAAAGCCTGCAGATTGGCTTTTCCTCGAGATGTGTCAATCATAGCCCAGGCTCCTGCTCAAAATACCCACTGTGTGATGCTGGAGGAGACCAAAGGAATCGGATGCGTTTCCTCGGAGGATGGGTAGAATTCTTGACTCCTGTTTTGCAGAGGTGGCGTGTGAAATTCCTCACGTTTGATGATCGTGGTGCATGAAGACACCCAGCGCCAGGCTGTGCAGCAGGAGAGCAGAGCTGCATGCTGCGCCCATCACCGTAAATCCCAGCAGCAGCAGTGCTGCAACCCTGCAGAGCGTTGAAGAGGCCGAGCGCCCGCTCCCTTCTCAGGTCAGGTGCTTGTCATGAAGTACGTGGTTTTGCAGCACAACCCACTCGCACACAAACAGGAGGTGCCTGGGCCTGACACATTATTTACTTCAGGCCATTTTCAATGGCACAGAGCATTTGCACCAAGTGTTATTCCAGAATCGCTTGTTCTGCACCGATTTTCCTGCACGGGTGAGACCTGAAAGCACCAACTGTATCCACTGAGATGATCTTTTCAGCTCCCTCCCAGCTGTTCTCTGCAGCACTGCGGTAATACACTTTTAACAGCACTCCAGTGCGTGTTTGCTAATGGTCTATACCCTGCAAGGCAAGTAAAAACTCTGCTCCCTGAGAATATCTGCTGTTAAACCTTGCAGGGGGCTGAAACAGGACAACCAAGTGTACAAGACCCAGGCTTTACCTTTCTGCTTGCTCGATAACAGAGGAATTTCCTAATTTAAAGCCTGGATTGCTTTCCCCGAGGCCCCTCTTCCCTTGTCAGTCTGCACAACCATCCCTGCAGCTGGGACTGCAAGTGCACACACTGACAAATTCCCTTTTGGAATGTACCGAATCGAGTGGAACCTGGTTGTAGTTCTGTTGCCTTTGCAGTACAATCTAGCAGTTGGAAACAAAGAGAATCTGGTTTCACAAGGTTTTCACAGACCGTGGTTGGCGTCCCTACAGCAGCATTAAATGAGCAGTTACTTCAGCAAGCCACAGCTCCACGACGGGTACCTGCAGGTTGGAAGCACAAGGATGGACATCTTGTGAGCTTCGTTTCCTCAGATATCAGCAGGGATTCAGTCACACTGCTGGAAGCTGAGCAGCTTAATCAGTCTCTTGCTGTGGTTGCTTGCCCATCACCTTGGTTTTCCTGCCACGGCTCCTTCCAGGTGTTATCTATCCACAGAGCTGGATGGGGAGATGGGCAGCCAAGCAGGAATCTCTAGGCTGAAGCTTCCTCATCCTCAGGCTCCATCCTATGCTTCTTGAACCTTGCACATTGAACCATTGGAGTTTTTAATCAGCACACAGCTTGGCACCTTATTAAAAGAAGGTGGTGTCCATAGATCTCACGGTCCTCATGCTGCTTGAGTGGAGATCCTGCTCAGCTGGAGATGCTGCTCAGGTAGCCAAGGATCAAGTAGTAGCAGCACACCAACAGCTTCCAAAAAGCAGAAAGGCTAAGCTCTCCCTGCCAGACCAACTGCACAAAGTGAGAGATCTAAGCATTTGCCAGCCTGAATATCTCCCAACAGCTTCATCCCCACGTAGTTAGTGCATGGCTGCCCTGACCAAACCCTACCCCGCAGCATCTTACCACCACCATGCACGGACCTGCAGCCAACAGCCAACTTGCCAAAGGGTAGTTCAGTGCCTCCAGGCCAGAGGCATTGGATCTAAGGGCACAAGAGTGTTTGGGAAGGTGGGTCTGATTTTGAACTTTCTGACCCCAAAAGTAAACCCTCTTATATTTGTGAAACATAGCAAGGGAGCAGCACCAGGGGCATGGCTGTGACAGCTTTTCTGCTCTGGAGTCAATGCTTCTGACAAGGCAATCAGCTTCAGGGGTTTGTAAAAAGAACTCACACTGGAAGGAAGTGCAGCAGGAATAATCACAGCCACTCTTTTGGAAACGAGATGCTGACATCTGCGATTGGTTTTAAACGTTTTCAGGATGCTCAGCAAGTTAATGGGACACTTTAGAGGCCCTGTCCTTCCTTTATCTAAACAGTCTATATGGTCGGAACCAAAAGCTCTTGTGGGTCACAAGAATGCAGCAACGACCTGTCTTCTAAGATACTACTGACTTAAACCTGCCTTGTGCCCATTAAAAGCCATCTCTGCAGCAGAATCCCTTCTCCTGAGCCTCTCCTGCCCCACAGCCTCTTTGGCTTTGCCAGCTCTTGCACCAGGGAGTGCTGATGCCAGGCAAAGGATTTTTCCACACACCAAAGCCTGCTACTGGACCTGAGGCTTCTTGAGGAAACCAAGTTATAAACCAAACACGTTAGTGCACGCAGATGCCTGGTATCGGTTCCCTGACCTCACTGACAGAAACAGCTGATCCAGTTCCGAAAACACTTCCCTAGAAAGCAACCAGCCTTAGGCAGACACCTGGCCCGGAAATAGTCTGTATGACTTCCTCAGGTTTGGGGACAATTTCAGGGATAAGTAGGGATGTAAGCAATACGTCTGCTCCTCCCTGCCCATGCCTTTGATAGCATGCACAGCCTCAGCACAAGAAGGGCTCCCAGAGGTGGAAATGTCTTCCAACACAGCTCTTCCCTGCTGAGCTCCATTAACTCCCTGCCGCGCTCACAAGCCTGCCCAGAAAATGTTTTTAAAGGCCTTGCAGGACCAAGAGCAGGAAGAAAGGAAAACCCCCACCCCCAACCTTCTGTATTTGCTGTCCTCTCTGATTAGGCTCTGCTGTGATGTTAGGCAGGAGTAACCACAGCTCACCTCTCCTCACATAAAAGCTCCCACAAATCACATTCTGAGGGGAACCTCTTAATGAATTGTCCGTATTTCAGGTATCTCTGACAGTTATTTGTATTTTAAAACCCTTCAGGAGATGTGTTGCAAAGATCCTCCTATACCCCAGACTGCATCCTGACGAGCCCCCACTGTCTGCCAACCTGTGCTTGTCTAGGTGACTGAAAAGCAACCACACCTTGGTGCAAGTGCAGGTAAACAAGCGGCACGTGGCAAACAGCATGAGGGGAGCAGACGAGTAGCTCTGGACCGAGACTGGCATGAGATATACTCCTTGTGGTGGTATTTGTGGGGAGATACACCTCAAGGTAATATACTGCCAGCTGGAGACCTTGTAAATAAACTGCTGGCAGTGCTCCACATGAGCTTATCCAGCTTAAGGAAACACAAAGCTTGCCATGCTGCAAACCCACCTTTTCAGAGGCTTCTGGTAATCCTGAGGGAAAAACCCACCTTAAAACCGCAGAAAAGTCCTTTCCTGGTATCTGCAGGACACCAACAGGGCAAGTTCTCTTACCCCTGGGCCATTTAACATTACAAGGCACAAAGAAGGAGGGGAGAGACTTTCTCCTCTCTGCTCTCACACATTCACCATACCCACGCTCTCCAGCCAGTGGTTTTCCAAATTTTCCAACCACAACCTCCAAGCTCCCCAAATTTCCCTGCCCTACCACACTTTATGTACACATGGTTGTTCAAAGCTTCGAACAATTCCTTCCTTTCCAATTCAAGGCAATCAATAAATAAATCAGAGTCCTTGCATGGTACAGCTCTGGCATCACACACATCCCCACCAGGGTCTGGCACTGCCCATCCTCAGAGAGGAAAATCCATCAGGTATGCACACTGACTTGGGAGATATTTGGCCTTATTTACATAAAACCTCGCATCCATTTAATTCAACTGCAACAAACCATCACGTACCCGCTCACATTGTGGCACAAAAGTGACTTTAGTGAGCAGAGCCCCTGCAGGACCTTCTGCAGAAGTTTAACAGACACCTTGACACCCGTTGCCTGGGAGTTTCCATGTGGATGAGCCTTCTGGAGCTCTTGAGAGTCCCTGTGGCCAAGCTGCTGGGCCCAACTCAGGAGGCCAGGAGGGGAAGTGGCTGAGTTGTCGCTGGACATCGTACAAGCAGATACAGACATGTGCATATATTAAGGGTGAGAATATCTTTTTCTTTTTTTTTTTTTAACAAAACATCAGAGAAAAGTGTTTTATTGTTACTAAAAAAACCCAAACAATGCTCTAGTGTTTTAGGCCATGGATTCTCTATCTCGGATTCATGGCATGGAACACATTAACAGGGAAAGCGTCTCGCAGACATCTCCCCTCCAGCCACAACCAGGCACCCTCCTCCCTTCCCCTTGGTGACCAAGTAACATCCTTATGCAAGTACAGCAATTGTTTACATGTAAAAGTAAGATTAGGAAAGTATTTAATGTATTTGTAGCCTTGTTTTTTTCCTGTTTTTTTCCTTTTTTTTTTTTTAAAAAAGAAGTGATTTAGCAGCTGGAAAGGAAAAGACAGCATCATGTGAGCAGCTAGCGCTGCACAGACCACCAGCAAATGCTCCACAGGTTAATCGCGGTCCACGGACCACAGTTCACAAACCACATTTTCAGGCTTCACAAACTTTGCAGACTGTATTACGGTAGATGCTTCTTCACAGTGAGAGCCAGCAGGTCATCTTTGGTTGTTGAAGAGAGACACACAAGAGACTTAACGTACTCAGCAGCAGCTCAGTTTGGAGGACTGCCTGAGGTCCACATGCTCCGACCGCGCTGTGAATCGACTGCTGTTAATCTGTACCGGGGCTGCACTCAGACCTCAGACACTGACACGGGGTGGGCAGAAGAGCACCACAGCACTTGTTCCACACCTCTTGACTCGTGTAGGGCGCTTGTGTTTTCACCCATACGGGTCTTTGGGCTCCTTAGGCACAGCAAGGCAAGCGGCAGATGTGAAGGGCAGCGGAGACTACAACAGACGCACAAGCCACAGCAAAGGGCCGTCGATTCTCTGCTCGAGCAGCTGCGACCTCCACAGCTACCAGGGTCCCAAGTCCCCAGGACGCCGCCACCGATCCATTGCATGAGAGACACCACGGCTGCACGGCTGGACAAACCCAGCTGGGGTCGGGCAGTGACTGCCCCCGAGGTCATCTCCCAACAACATGCTGGGAACCAAACACACCTACACGGTACAGCAGCCCAGCCGGCATCTCACCAGCCATTAAGTTCTCTCTGCAGAAAAGGTCTCCCAAGCAGCAACCCCCCCCCCCTTTTTTTTTTTCCTTTTTTTGCCTTTTTTAAACAACAATTGCTCTCACCCCTCTTTTTTTTTGGTAGACACACATACATACACACACTATATGTACACAATTTGGAACCGAGGACCTACACAATGAAAAGGAAGCCAGCACCGCTCAGAGATGGTGCACACATTCAGCAGCTGTCAAAGGAGAAGTCGTTTTACTTTCTTTTAAACTTGCAATGTTTGTCTTTATTTTGTTCTTTATATTTTGAAAGTGAAAAGAAATAGTATTGAGTCAATTTCTTTTTTTCTTTTTTTTTTTAAATATTTGTTCTATGTATTTACAAGCCTTAAAGTTGCTCTAAAGGTTCTGAAAGTATCACTAGTACTTTTTTTTTTTTTCCCCAGGGTAGCACTGTTTTGAATGAGTTATTTTCGGAGCACTCTGGTCCGCAGCGGTTTTCTCAAATGCATTTCCTTCTGTTCCAAGGTTATGTACGTTTTGATTACTATTTTCTTTATAAATTTCTGAAGCAAGCTGAGAGGCAGGCAGAAAAATTCTGATGACAATTAAAAAAAAAAAAAATTGATCTCTTCCTCATCTAGCTTACCCCAACCCCCTTGAAAAGTTTTGTCTATTTATCATGCTTCGAAACAAAACTGAGGTGCATATGAAGGGGAGGGAAATTTATTTCTCTGCTTTTGTTCTATTATACAATTTGTTTACAGAAACTGCAAATTTAAAAATTACACTGGCATTTGCAGTCCTTAAAATAATAAATTAAAAGTTTTCAGCTTTTTTCTTTTGCACTAAACAGATTCGTTTCGCTTTGTGGTGTTGTAAGTCTGAGTCCTCGTTTAAAAAGAACAGGAAAAAAAGAAAAAAGAAAAGATTAAAACAAAATATTTTCTATAAATAATACATGTATTTTGGTTTAGTGCTCCCGCCCTCAGGTTTTGAAGTTTACTTTTTGTGGGTTTTTTTTTTTCTCCAAGTACCTTTTTTCCTCCATTATCACCTTCCTGTTTATCTACTTTTACCTCTCCCACTCGTGCATGTGTGGGGAAAGGGGGGGTCTGCGCGAGAATTGGCCTTGCTGCACTGTGATTGGCGAAGACGTGAAACTTTTTAAAAAAATACTTAAATTGTTTCTTTTTTTTTTTTTTTTCTTTTCTTTTTCTTTCTCTGTATTTTAAGTTTTAATTATCCTCTGACTCCTCTTCGGCCTCCCGTAGCCACGTGAAGAACGCTGTGACAGATTTTAACGCTACTCCCTTTCCGTTCTGCTCCGCTGGGTCCTTGCTGCTTTCCCACTTGTAGAAGGCATCCTCTGATATTACCTCCTCATCATACAGGCAATCAAAAAACATCCGCAACAAATCTGTGATAATGGAATAAGGGGAGAGAACAGCTGTTAGTACCATGCAGTTTAACTCAGCTGACAAAGACCGCGGCTACGGCTAAGGGGATTAACATGACCTTTAGTACAAGGTCTGTCACTGAGTCCCTGCTCCCTGGCTGGTTACACACAGCTGAGAGGGCAAACAGGTCCCTCTGATGCTTTTGGGCAACACGTGCTCTGCAGAATGTACTTGGCATTGGTGAGGCCGCACCTCGAATGCTGGGTCCAGTTCTGAGCTCCTCACTGTAAGAAGGACTTTGAGGTCCTGGAGCGAGTCCAGAGAAGGGCAACCAGGGGAAGGGGCTGGAGGACAAATCCTATGAGGAGCAGCTGAGGGAGCTGGGGATGTTTAATCTGTAGAAGAGGAGGCTGAGGGGAGACCTTATCACTGCCTACAGCTACCCGAAGGGAGGTTGTAGAAAGGTGGGCAATGGTCTCCTCAGCCGAGTAACAGGAGCTGGGACAAGGGGCAATGGCCTCAAGCTGCACCAGGGCAGGGTCAGATCAGATATTGAAAAAAATTTTTTACTGAAAGAGTTGTCGAGGCCTGGAACAGGCTGCCCAGGGAGGGGGATGAGTCACCTTCCCTGCATGTGTTTAAAAAAAAGGGTAGGTGAGGTACTTAGGGATCTGGTTTAGCACAGGACAGGAATGGTTGGACTTGATGATCTTAAAGGTCTTTTCCAACCTTGTGATTCTGTTAAAAGGGAGACTGGCTGTTGGGGGTGTTTTATCCAGAGACTGGCTGGCAAGCAGGATACACAGCTGCCTGTCCTCCTCTTGCTGCACTGCACAGCCCAGCAGCTTGGCTCCTCTCCCAACACCCGATTTTTCACAGCTCAGCAGAAGGGGTAATGACTGACTAGCATCTTAGAGATAATTGGGTTGGGTGGTTTTGGGGGGCATGCAAGTTTTGTGCTGCAGACTGTTTCATTGGCAATTCCCCTGCCTCTTCTCCAGCAACAATTTTCTGCAGCATCTCTGGGACAAAACCCATCAGTTGCCAAGCTCTTTTTATTCCCTCCACAGATATCTGTGGTGCAGCAACGCAGTTACAGCACCCAGTGCTCTCACATGGCCTGGCATTGTAAACACACAGGTTATTTTTTACTGCTCTTTCATTCCCCCCTCTCTTTTTATCAACAGAGGCTCATCCTTCCCTCCGCATGGCTGCTTAGAGGAACAACCCAGAGAAGAGCTGACCTCTGGCCAAGCACATGGGGACCTGCACTGCTCTCAAAGCTGCCATCAGCACAAGCAGAAACCATCGTACGCTGCTTTCTCTCATCTGCTACGTTAAAAGGTACATTTCTGATTCCATGGTCAGGCAAACCACAACCTCTTGCAGGCAATACTTACTAGGAGGCTGATCAAGTTTTACTATTGATGCTTGTAGTGCATAAAGTGCTTGTAGTTCCTTCTCTGTATCTGAGTCTAGGTACTTGAGTAAGATCGGCACTCTCTGTTTGATAACAGCAGTGTCCACACGGAAGCTAGAAGAGTCCGCTGAGGGGAAGAGAAGAGAACAGGGTCAGCTTTGGTACCTGGCAGCAGGGACAGACCTTTCATTGCCTTTCTTTATTCAAATAGAAATCACAGGTGCAGTTTAGTGTGGAGAGATGAGAGGATGAGAAACAACAGGGAGTATTCCTGATCAATGGCTTTTTCTGGAAGTCTTGGTCCTGCCAGTTTCCCCAGTTCCACCAGTATCCACAGTGATCCTGGCCCAAACCAGCCCACTGACACGCACAGAAGAATCCCAACCTTACTTTGCAGCTCAAATCGTTGTGTTTCCACAGACAAGATGTCCAAACAATGGCTAGGGCTGAAATTCCAGCTATACAGGAAGTCTTTAGAAAAGTGTACGTATAATATATATATATTTGAAAAATATTCATGCAGAAACAGAATCATAACCTGCACATGACAGAGGAAATGAGGAATATCTAAAATAGGAATATCTAAAATATACAACAGAACTCTACCAGCAATGTCGCTACATAACTGAGCAGTTTTAAAGTAGATCATGCCACACAATATGTGGTATTCTGAAAACAAATTTGTTTGAAAATAAAATGGAAAACTCCTCAAATCAGAGGCAAGCTCAAAACCTAACCCAGGACAAGATATTCCTGACATGCATCAGGGAAGCCTTAAACATTTGCCATCAAATCCCACGTCCCTTCGCCATTAACACTAGGTGGCATCAGAAAGGTTCCGTTCTCAGGGAGAAGGAAGGAGCTGGGCTCTTTCCCCTCCCAACACGATGAAGTTCAGAGCATTCTCTCCACCAAGCGTGACTTACAGCCAAGAGCAGAACCGGGTGCTTTACAAGCACAGTTTCTTGCCTTGCCAGACGCCAACAGTGAAGTTAAAGAAAACAAAGGGAACCGACCAGATGTTTCTGGCTGCAGTGGGTTATTCAAAGCCCCCCTGAGGGGCTGAGGCTCAGATGTCTCACTCAGGAACCCACCCCTTCCCTCCATTTCCAGCCGATTGCTGTAGATTTAAGGAATCCACAGAAACAGTGTTTCCAAACCTGCAATTTTGGACATAAAACCCAGAGACACTGTCTGGCTTCTCTTCTGCAACCCATGCCACCAACTTGCACATGGCAATCTGCGATGGTAGAGCACCCACACCCAACCATCAAAGCACCTGGCTGTCGCAGGGGGACAGGACTAGAACTCAGTACAGTGCAAAAGTCTTACTGCATGATAAAAACCAGCCTCATGGAGTGGGATAGTGATAGAAACCTGTAAAATATAAAATAATTCCTCACACGGTTGGGTCGTGTGGTGTTTACGTTACAAGTTACTCACCTATAATAGCTGCTTTACAAACTGCTGTCATTAAAGCTCTAAGGAATGTAGGTGAACTCATCTGGCTTTCATCTAGATTAGCCTGAAATCAAAAGTAAACAGAGCCATTAAAAAACACTCTGCCACATGAGAGCGACTGTTTCTAAACTCCTCTGCTGCGCTTGGCAGCAAGTTCAAGTTCACCAATAGCTGCTGCAGTAGAAATCAGGTACCTCAAGATGTGACAGCAGTTCTCATACAATCGATGCCCCGTGTGCCTACTCCCAGAACTCATCATCTGTCTCAAGAAACAAACCAAACCAACAACCCTTTGGCTTTTACAATGCCCACATACATTCTTCTATGAGTTTTAGGCTTTTCCAATAAATTTTACATCTCCTGGGCTGGAGTTGTGTTTGCTTTCCTGAAGAAACCCAGAGAACATCTCTAACTTGTCTGAGGCTACACAGAACTTGTGGCTGTCCCCAGGTTTTCATGCTGCTTTCAGTACACTCCTGACTTCTCTATAGGCAGAAGAAACATGACATTTCCAACGCTCCAGCAATCAGAATAACTGAATTAAAGCTGACCAAGACTTAGCTGAAATCACAGATCTGAATCAATCAGCCTGGGGACAATTTCAGACATTAGATTAAATATCTGGCTAAAAGAACACAGCCAGTGACAGAGGGCAGGGGGTTAACAGGGCTTTTTTCTTTAGGTTTTTTTTTTTCCTCCCCCCTTTACTTTCATTTACAGTTACTGCTCCAACGCACTGGGAAAGGCACACGTGCCCTCAGTGACCACCCAGGACGTTTTTGCAGCACACAGGGGGACTCCAGTAACTCATGTTGCAAAAAACTCTTGTTTAAGTAGCCAGAAGCAGCGTTTCAGAGCTGAGAGAGCTACAGTATTTAAAAGGCAGTTACTGAGTTGTATGTTAATACAGCTAAAATCCTTTCTTCCTACAGCTTACTGTGAAATAACTAATTACATCCAGATTTTAATTTTTTGGAAGCTTTGATTGGACAGACAATCTTCATATCCTATGCCTAGGGAGGAGCCTGCAGAGATGCTCTTTTAGATGAGAAAATATTTACGAGCACAGTTAATGAACTGTGTGCAGGGAGGGTGAAAACAGTCTTTGTACCTCTACCCAGTCAAAGATTTGTTCGTCATTCGCCTTGTCCTCAACAATGAGTTTCTCCAGCTGCTTGTTCAGCTCTTCCGCGGAGAGTTCTTTCTCTGAAAGTGCTTCTGAGGAACTGGAACAGTCAGACTCTGTGAAGTCCAACTTCTGCAACGTCAGAAGCGATGGTGAGAATTAGTGAAAAGGTAATTTGGAGTAGAAGGCAGCAAGCTACGCTCCATCCTGCTTCCAGGCACCTTTCAATTGCCAAGTTATCACTGCAGGGATTGATATACTTCCTCTGTTCCAAAGGCAATAAAGCATTTTACAAGCACACAGGATCTATGTTCTCTAGCTGTAACAACCAGGCATCTCAGAGCAACTCCAACCCTGCATGCACTGTGTAAAGTCCACGATGCTCAAGTAAATCAATGCTGGGAGTTGGAATGCAATTACCAGAGCTGGCATTCCCGCAAAGAAACTGCAGCTAACGGCCCAATGCATTGCAAAATGGGACAGAGAATCTACAGTCCCCTCCCCAAGCCCCAGGCCTCGGTAATCTATTTCATCCCCTGCAGCACACCACTTCTCAAGCGCTGCATCGGGGCTGGGGCTCACTTGGAGCTCCAAAGGGAGACCTCCAGTTCCTTCCTCAGAGCGTCATCCCTCCCTCAGGCCTGGCTCTGATGGATTGGGGAACCCTTCGAGGTCATGATACAAGATGGGATGAGCGAGGCACTGCTGACCTTCTGCAGATGGTCCATCCCTCCTGCAACACTCATTCCCAAATCCTTCCCCCCAGTTGGGAGAAAGAGGAAGCCAGCTGATGGGAGATGCGTGCCTGGGGTCGGAAGGGACACACCTGTGCTCCTGGCATTTCAGCAAGAAGGTGCTGAAATAACCTACCCCCAGCCTGGAAAGGGAGGCACTGCATCCTCCACCCCAGACTAACCAAGCATTAAGAATGGGATGGAAGAGTAGGACCAAACAGGACATGGGGCCAAACATCAGCCTGTTAAACCCACGAAGCTGATGCTTGCTCTGCACTCACTTGTTCCACGAGAAAGGTATGTACATCCTCCCCTTCGGGTAAGTAGTCCTTCCAACTGAGGCCAGTCTCCCTCCATAAGGCTCCCACTTTCTTATGGCTCTAAAACACAAGGAGTTTGTTCATGTTAAAGACCTGAGGGATGAGCAGAGGAGCTTACGCAAGCCGGAGTGGTGCAGCTGTGTCAGGAGAAATAAAGAACCGTTCAGTCACCAAACAAGATGCCTAGCAACGGAGTGAAAACGTCTCAAAATCCCGTGCAAGAGAAATCATATCACAATCCTGCCACAGGTAAACACATCTTGTCAAGTGGTCAAACACCACGGTGATGGGTAATAAATAAACAAGGCATAACGTGACACGTGGGGTTTGCAACAACTTCAGCCAGAGATTACCCATGAGAAGTGACACACCTGAATGGGGCAGCTTCCCAGGACCGGGACACGGAGCCGGCGGTTAGATGACTTTTGATTTCTCTCCTGACTGTCATGAACTTACTTGTGACTCACTGTCCCCCTGCCTCACCATCCAGGCAACAGCACATTACCTACTTCCAGAAAGAATTCTTTGCATGGCTGTTTTCTGTGCAGAGACCGAACCTTAAACTCAGGTACCAACACCAAGTTTGCTCTGCAGTTCCTAGAATTAAACCTTGAGAGAAGCACCCCTGCAGCAGCACAACAGTCCAGCCTTCCACATGCCCTACGGTCATGCCAAAATGCTCCTAATGACCAGCTCTTGTCACCTGAAAGCTCTGGAAAAGCTCTGACCTCGTGCACCCGCAGGGAGATTGCTGTAGCATAAGTTAAGCTCTGATAAAAGCACCCTGATTACAATTGCAAGTTTACAATGCAGATCATTAAGAGCTAATGATGCGTAGTTCCTGCAATGATTCATCAGGATCTCAATTAGATGACTGATATCACATGGCAACACCAGAGTCCAAGCGCTGGCCTGGATGAGATTGAATTAGAAACCCGAGGTTGTGCTTCAGCCCCCAGAGCCCAGAGGCTCTTCTTTCACAGAAGAGAGAAAAATAAATGGAAGTTGACTGTCCAAACAAGCGTCTATTTGAGCTGCTAGACTGAAACGTTCCTGGAACAATCAACCTTGTTTGAATGCATGCTTTAAAGCAAACAAAGAAACAAACAAACAAAAAAAAGGCAAGTGAGGGATTTTACAGGGTTGAGAACGGACACTCTCCAAAGTGTGGTATTTAGCTGGATTTAAATTAAAAAAGAAAGACAAAAAAAAATGGAGACAGTTATAGGGGAACCACCAAACTGTTTGGACACACAACTGTGAAACGTGTAAGAGAGCTCTAGAAGTTACAGGGTGAAAAGGTGTCACTACCCCTAGTGATGGGTGAATCTTAAGAATTGGCAGGTTTGGATAAGCACCCAGAAGTCTGAGAGGCCATATCTGAAGCTTATCCGAACCCTCAGAACCTCTCCGGTCTGCAAGAACAGCTCTCTTGCAAGATTTCCAGCACCTCCTGCTTCTGGTCAGCCCAGAAATACCTTGAGAATGTCCCTCTTGTGGTATTGCAGCACTCTTAGCTTCTGGAAGAAGCCAGGGTGCAAAGGTACCTGCAAAAGGGAAAAGTGATGAGAGAAAAAAAAAAAGAAAAAAAGAATAATAAATGAAGAAGTTATTTGGGAACCTCAAAGGGCTTGGTTTGGAGCTGGGGATGAAGAGGTGGGTTTCCTAGGTTATCTGGACTGGCTGGCCCATCCCTAAGTATCTTCACATGGGAAACGTGTAGGCTTCATGCATGACATGTACTCGCTGTTGTATCCAGCTCCTACCTCCCATCAGTACACCCAGACACTTACCATTTGTTTGCATAGAAGGTGCAAGATTTCAGCGAGCAAGACGCCGGCTCTTCCCACAGGAAGCAAAGGTTTGCTAAATTCTCTAGAATGTAAGAAAAGCAGAAGGTTTTTTTGGTTTTTTCCTTTATAATGTGAATTATCAGAAGACTGTTTTATCCTCATCACACAGCCTGAATGCAAGGCAAGGGGTCGTGATCAAACTGAGGCAGGAAACCCCCTTTAACTTCTGCCAGGGATGAGGGGCTCGATCTAGCTAGTGCTGCTGGTAAAACAGGCTTCGTTTGGCTAATGACAAAGACTTTATCTTCATGTAACATCAAATCCACTTGTGTGTGTGGGACACAGCCTTTGGGTAGCAGGACCCTTCTTGGGGCAAAGGCTCTTCTTTTCTTTACCAGTTACTCACAGAAAAAGGCAACCAGGCAACTGGCTTCTAGGTAATCTCCAAATTAATCTCCAAATATATATAAGGACATGAACAAAACAAACTCCAGTCCTCACTGTGCTCTCAAACGACTCCGACTCTGCACCACCAGGGTGGTTTTCAGCTCAGCTGAAAACTCCTATGAGAAGCTGAGCCTCTGCTACCCATTGCCCGTTATTTGCTGATGGGAACCACGCTGTGAAAATGCTATTGCAAAGCCATGCAGACAGCCCAGCCAGTCCGACACCAGAAAACACCCAGCATTGCTTACTGTATAAGTTCTCTCATAGAGAATCCTCCTTCTTTTAACATGGGGGTCACCAACTCAGCTAGGTACAACCAAATATGGGGTATATCTATGGCCATATCGTCTGCCATCTCCAAGGTATCTGAAAAACTTCAGGAGAAAAAGAAAAAAGACAAATATGAAATATAATTTAATTTGAGGCTTTGATTTGTGCAAATCTGCATTTTGGAATTCCCTTTCCCTCCCCTCTTCTGTTGCAAAGGATTTTTAAAGGTAACAAACCCCCTGTTCCTATCCCAGGCTTTCAGTCAGGATGAGTTTCTCAACGAGATAACATGGGGATTATGTGGGAAAGGCATTGCCTTCCCTAAAACCAGGAGATGAAGCCCAGAAAGCCCCATCTACAGTAATTCTTATATCCCAGGAAGAAATCTAACTAGTAAAACTACTAAAGAGTAAACACTGCAAAGCTAAAAAGCATTTTGGCCTGTAACAGAGCATCTAATAAATGGAGACTCCTTAAAAATATCCAAACATTTACAGAAGGGGATTACTAACAACAACATTCAATCATAAGGTAGTTGGAAAAACATCTATAGGTACATAAAACAGCACAAGCAAAAAGTTCAATGCACCAGTGAGAGGTTTCCATCTTGAACTGAAACAAAACCACTCCCAAACTCTGGATACAGCTCCAAATCTCACTCAAAACTCTTTTTTCCAATGAAAACCTTGTAGGTGGCTTCACTTCCCAAGCTCGGCGCGAGGTGATCACTGTTCTGGAGCTCCTACCAGTGCTCATCATGATTCATTCCTCCCTCAAACCCCTGATAATTCTGGGGTCGAGGTTTAGTGATGTTTTCTCTTGTGCTTCACACCCAGGCAGCGCCTGCTTCATGTTGTTCTTTACATCCCCTGCTACTAATTCCACCTGGGTTTCTCTGAGCGTTTCTGCCAGGAACTGGTTTCCTGTTGCGCCTCTCTCCATGCTCACTCCGTGACCGCTCCTCATCCCACAACCCCTAATTACACAGTCATTTGTCCTCTGTGAACAAGTGTAGTGGCTTTGGGTGTTCTTCTCCCGTGCCTGCTGAACACCACTTGCCTTTTCATCACCTCCAGGAGCTCTTTCACTTTATGTCACACTCAGACCTCACGCCCCACAATTTCATCAAGATCCTACTTCTCTGTCATCACAGCCACTCATCCACACTCCAGGAAACCCAGGAACAGTTTTAATCACAATCCGTGCTGGAAATGGATCACTTCAAAACAAGTT
The DNA here is from genome assembly GCA_013400835.1 of Zapornia atra. NCBI lineage: Eukaryota > Metazoa > Chordata > Aves > Gruiformes > Rallidae > Zapornia > Zapornia atra. The sequence goes on along the minus strand of VZTU01029497.1, from coordinate 133,237 downwards.
GCTTGGACCATCAGCGACTGTGTGGCCACAGACCACTCTGCTCCCTGTGTACATATATTTTTACTGCTGTTCCATATGGTTTTGAACTCAGGCTGCCTAAACTTCTCCTGTGAGCAGGTGGATTGCATCACTGTGAAATTCCCTGCCAGACATGGGCGCAGGGAGACCACCAGAAGCTCAGTATCCAAAAGCCTTATGTCATCTGTCCCTTCACTGGCTGCTCTTCTGGCCCCAGGAGGACTGAGGGATGCCAGGTACCATCCTGGTAACACAGATCCTTGTACAACTGGACACCAGTTCCAATTCAGGCTGGAAACACAAAACCAGAGACTGGGAATGAACTGGTGTCCTCAGGTACCTCAGACCTTTCAAGGAAGGTCTGACCCACATGGTACCACATCTGGTGCAGGTTCCCCTTCTCAAGAACACAAGTCTAACTCCTTAAAATATGGTTTTCCTGAGAAATTACACCGTGTGGGTGGTGTTACCAGTGGGAGTGGCTGCAGCTTTGTGGATACTCAGGACTTCAGGCTACAGCTTCTAGGTATTAATGCCAGGTGAAGGTATTTTTGTCTTCTCCTTTCTCTTTTCATCGTGTTCAGTGATTTGCCAAGAGGCAAACACTGACATGTCCATCACAAACCAGAAAGCTAAACATGCACTTTTAAATATACACCTACTACTTGCATAGAAATACTTTATATAAATACAAAACTATTTACATTCACAATACTTAAAAATCTATTACATGACTTATAAATACACCCAGGTGGAAATGCTCCTTTGAAAAGGATGTGTGGAGAAGGCAGGGTACCCAAGCAAGGTGGGCAGTCACTCCTCTCCAACACACCGCTCGTTTGCACTGAGCGCTCAATTAAATGACCCATTTGTACACGCAGAATACCAACCCCTTGAAGAAATCCTGCTTGCTCAGCTTTCCTGACTGCACCAACTGATGTAATAGCTGGCCCATGTGATCCCTGGTGATCTGACTCCTCTCAAGCGTTGACTCCACTCCCACTCGCACGAAAACAGGCAGCAGGTTCTGGGCGCTCAGCTCCTCCACGCACTGCACCGCTTCCTGTTCCAACGACACACAGCGTCATTCACCTGGACTGACAACCTCAGACAATCAGGGCAGGAGAATATTGTCAGCTAGAGAGTAGGGGTGGGGGTGAGGATTTAGTGAAGCTGCCAGGGAAACATGCAGAACCTCATCACAAATCACCACTGAGATGGCAACTGAATAATAACAATAATTAACAATAACACTAATATTAATAATAAAAATTGTTGTCTGCATGGCATAAATTAAAAGACAGGATCACACTCCTGGGTAGTCTGGCTGCTCAGCAAAAGGACAGCAATTGTCTTCTGGATGCCAGCACATCACTTCTTATTACATCACTGTCTCACCAAGTATCAAGCCAAGTCAAAACGAAGACACCCGGTTTCCTAGCTAAAGACACTTGTTCTTTATCTTTGGTGGTGCTTTTAGTTATTAGGAACCAGCAGCCCCAGATGCATTTCTGCCCAAATTATGTTTTTTTTTTCTGCAGATCACACACCTGGAAGTCTCAGGCTGCGCGCTCGGGTCAGAGCTTTTCCATCAGACGTGCCCAGCAGATCCCAGTCTGCCCAGGACAAACAGGTGAACGTGCCGCTGACCTTGGTGACACTAAACATACAGCTCAGCGGTACTTGGGGACATGGGTTAGTGAGTAATACAGGTGGCAGGGGGCTGGTTGGATTGGATGGCCTTGGAGGTCTTTTCCAACCTTAGTGATTCTGTGGTTTCTGAGCATTTGGAATTACAATTAACCAACCTACTCCCCCATGCAAAGAGCTGCCTCAAGCCAACGTGTTTTTTAACCAGAGCTGTACTTGTCCAGAGCAATTTAACTTTATCTCCAGCCATACAAAACGCCCTTGAAGTGACCACAAGCCCCAGACATCCAGGGGCTGGACTCCGAAGCCTATCACAAAAAGAAAGGAGCAGAGACTCCTTGGTAACCATCCCTGACTCCTCCCTGCTGAGCTCTGCCCGGGCCAGCAAGCTGGGGACATCCCAAATCAAAGTGTCTTTTGTTTGTTTGTTTTCTTCCAAGCCAAGACTGAGTAACTCCTGATAACTCAATGTGAACCCAACCCAACCCATCATAAGAACATTCCTCCTTCTGATTTTCACTGGAAGCCTGATGAAGTACAAAAGCAGCAACTCTCCTATCAGGGTGCCAAACCAAGAACTCCCTAGTGCTGCCACTGCAAACTTGGCAGGTTTTTTAACATCTATTTCAGCAAAAGATCAAACCAATCAGTTTTGCAGCCAGCGTAGTGCTTCATGCAAACTCCCTGGACAAGCTAAAAATCCATTTACAAGGGGAACAAAATTTCAACCTTTAACTAGGAAGTGATGACAGCTGCTCAGTGATTTTCAGTGTTTATTAAAAATACTCCGGAGCAGTTTGTTCAATATTTAGTATTGCTTTATCTGCCTCCAGATCAGAACAGCACACGCTTCGATAACCAGAAGAAAACCTCAGTTTATTTTCCCACTAGCTTTTCCGTTTCCAAAATTGCTGTTATTATGGAGCTGCTCAGTGATTCATGACAGATACACATACATCTTGCTACTTCAAACACACGAGCTGGGCTATTTTCTAGCAGGGCAGAACACGAGTTTGGGAGATAACTCTCCTGAAAACGCTCATGGAGCTGCTGCCACCTGAATTTTGACAGCCCCCACGGCTTCAGTTACCTCTGCATGAGCTGGGTGCTTACAAAGACTGTTCTTGGAGAAAAACAGACCTTGCTGCTAAGCAAAGTTTTCATTTTGCTTACCTTAAAATCATTAATATGCAAGAACTCATCAATGATAGATTTGCATTTTCTCTCTATTTCCTCTTCTGATAGTGAAGGCTTTTCTTGTGCTGGAGCTGGGGGAGCTTCTGGCTTGGCTGGTAGAAATACAAGAAAACAACCCCACATTTGGAAAATTAGAACTGTCTTGAGAGATTAGCAAAAGTCACCAGAGCAGGGTGCTTGCAATGAGGGCTGGCAACAACACAGTGCTAATAAAAACATACTGGGCATGGTCTGCCCCAGAGCCAAATCCCTGCTCTGGCCATGGGAAATGTTTGTAAAATCTCAGGTACAGCTTTGCTGTGCCCTGAAGAAGCATGTCTGACGTTCATTTGGGGTTTTTGAGCCCAGAAACCACCAGTGACAGGATACAAGCAGGCAAGACAACACTGTGGAGTGGTGCATTGCCGCTACCTGTGGCGTTTCAACTTGGATGAATCCAGGGAGGAGCTGGTAAGAGGAGATGACACCAAAGCCCATACAACTCAGCCGTGTTACAAACCTCCAGGAGACAAATCACAGCTATCACAGCTTGACAATGCATCACTACAGGCCAAATACTCACACCACCACCCAGAAACCTATCGCTTTCTCTGAGGGATTTTCCCTTATGGCTTTTCCCACCTTCATCAAGATTCCCCAGGCACCACAGAAGAGCCGCTCACCGGATTCCTTTGCTTTGCTCCTCTCCGCCTCCGTGCTGTTCCTGTCCATCTCCATGCCGCCTGTTAACTGCTTCACCGTCTCCAGCATCTCTCTCCGTTGCTCCTCCTGTGCCTGATTGTCGAGCAGCAGCTCTTTACTGCTGCTGCCCCTTAGGAAGGTGTTGGGACGGGAGAGGGAAGGTGGGAGAGGTTTGTCGTTCTTCTCCCTGCCCGTGCTCCCGCGACTGCGGAACGAAACCACAGGTGTTTAAAGGTTACACCACGAGTAAGCCCTGCTTCTGATGCTAATGTCAGACAAGATACTCCACAACCCAAACCCAGTGGGATTGCTGTCTCCATGGTTTATAGATGTCGCTACACAGAATAGAAATCAAAACAAACTCAAGTCTCAAAGATGCACAAACAGACAGAGCGCTCAGGTGGAGACAGAGCATCCTACAGCACACATGGAGAAGCAGTGACATCCATACAGCACCCAGCAGACATGTAGAACACTGGATTTTACCATGTAAAGGCACTGTTTTACTATGAAGTGCTACTGAGCGGTGTCATTTTAGCCACTTACTGAAAACCAGCTTCTGAGAAGTGAAGGCTACTGGCAGCAGGCAACAAGGATCTGTCCTATTAATTACTGTGTCAGTGAGTAAGACAGGCAGAATGGTATCAAAGTGGGACAATCTCCAGGTAAGCTGGAGTTTCATGTGAAGGAGGGAAAATATCAGAGGGACAAACCTGAGAAAACACTCCAGCAGCTGCCGTGTACCAGCAGGAAGAGCCAGTGACACTTTAAGTGAACTGCATGTTTATAAACCCTGCCTGGAGTTAGTAAATTATTAAGGGTTAACTTATGTGTCATGCTACAAGCTGGAGTGGCTGCAGCCCTGATGAAACTGGAGCGTGAGAGCACTGCTCAGCCTGACGCAGGCAGCCCTGGTCACGCATTGGGAAGACTCTGAAACAGCCACAGAGTTCTGAGAGCCCTGCTCAATTTCTGCATGTTTTTCTGGACAAAGAACCCCACTGACCTGGCTGCATCCACGACCGTGGAGCCCAATCCACACTGCCAGATCTTGGCAAGTTTTATCTAACGAGTTTTTAACCTAGCAAATGTGTCCTTTGGATAAAGGGCGATGGGGAAACATTCACTGCAATGGCTTTAAAAATTTATACTGCCCATCTCTCTTGTGATATTATAAAAGATGCATGTGCTTTAAGGTAGTTTCAAGTACACAGGGAGGGAAAAAGACCCAGCTAATCCTGGAAATTACAAGAAAATTCTCTTTTTTCTGTGTGCTGGTAACTAGAGCAGCAAGCGAAAAGCGCAGGTGTACGGACAGCAGAAGGGAACATCACTGGCAGACCAGAGCTTACCTAGTTAAGGCCCTGCGAGAGTCTAACTCTGAGGATGCAGATGAGGCAGATACAGATGAGACTGGAGGCTGCAGTGCAGAAAATCTGTTCAAACTAGTGGCACTTGGTCGTAAGGAGTCTGGGGGATCGTAAAGACAACACAGAGAAGAGCGACGACAAGGTCAGTAGCTGCTGACACACTGGCGTCACCAAATCCTTTAGGTAAGAGCTGATTTCGAAGGGATGGGAAGGGAACTGCAGGGCAGGGGCTGGTCTTGCCCCACTTTAACCCTGCTCCTCCAGCAGTCGCACACATAGACCAGTGCTCCTCCCAAAACTTGCTCTTGGCAAGGCCAGCCAGTGGTGAGGCAGAGGGTGAGGACCCATCCTGACTTACCCATCTCGCTTGCCTTTGCTCCGCCGCTGCTGCCCTTTCCCCAGCTGCCCAACTGGGCTTTAGGCACAAGCTGAATCTTCTCATCTATTGTGGGCTGTAAAACACATTAAGACACATGGTTACAAGAGAAGATCATAGGTTGTAGTTACAAACAGGGTGTTCTTTTCACAACGAACCCTGTCTTGGGATACCAAAACGTGCTTTAACACATTTTTGGGAGATTGAACCCTAGCCAAAGTCACAGGAAGCAAACAACAAGGGGCATCGCCAACAGCCTCTTCCAAAGTATCAACACAGCATGTTCACACAAGCTGCTTTTTGTCAGGAAGCTCAGCAAGGAGGAAAACAAACGGTGTGTCAGTAAGGGAAAGATGCTTGTGATGATTAAACGGTTCTGCCATCACTCAACCTCCCAGTCACGGCTCTGGGGGGATTCTACACAGTAACAAACCCACTTCTGAGGGCAAGGAACAACAACAACAGGTTGCAGAACTTGGAGGGAAAAAGTAGCATCTGACAAGAACATCAATTTCATGGTGGTCAGCAGGTGAATTTATCAAGGAGGAGGTTGTGACCCCACAGATCTCTACAGGAGCTCCTCTCTCCTTTGGACAGCTCTTGCAGAGCTAGCTCTAGTTGTACTGCTCATGCTAAAAGGAGTAGAAGGGACTTTTCCCAGATGAGCAGACTTTTCCCAGACAAAAGCAGGCTGAATCCCTCCTGCCAATTAAGATTTGGACTCTTATGACTTCCCCAAGGAACAAGCTGAGCTTCATCTGCAGAAGGGCCACAGGCAAGTCCAGGTTTTGCTTTACAGCTCAGGCAGACACAGGAGGGTAAGACCTCAGCATTTCTGTTCCTCTGGAGGAGTCTTATGCTGGCACCTACCTTGGTGATTTTAAGGAACTTGGTGGGGTCCAGCACTCTGCTGTTCTTTGCCCCCTGCACAGTGTTCCAGCCGCCTTCATCGACCCGCTGGACACCTGCAAGATGACAAACACAACCACCTTTAGCTCGGCCTCGCTGCTCCAGCCACACCCCAGGAGAACACAGGCACCTGTCTCCAAGTTCAGCAGGAGGAAAAGATGACAACAGGACATTTTTGCTAAGCCCCAGCATGATTCTGCGTGGAAATCGTGTCTTTAGGGGTGTTTCTTCAGACTAAAACGACACAACCAGTTGGCCCAGCTTTATTATTACACAACAGCCATGACATAAAAGGCCTTGCTGCTTCCAGGGGCTGGCTTTGGTAGCAGTTCCTGTGTGCTCTCCATGGCTGCGCACACCGTGCGCTCACAAGCGTGCAGATGGTGCAGACCACACGTCTTTGCTAACCCAAAGAACTCAGACACTCCCATGTTCCTCCCCTTCTCCTGATGTCAGTTTTAGGACAAGGACAAAATATACGTGTATTTCCTTTATGCTCTGACTTCCCAGCACTATCATGTGACAACCCCTAAAGAATCCCAGAGATAACTTTCTCCTGACCATGCTCTATCCCAGTCTTCATGTTCCCAGTCCCTGCTAACTCTTGCTCAGGCAGTGCCAGCCTCAAGGGCTAGCCAAGCCACCTCCTCACACAGAGTTAACACCCCACAACTCTACTAGCTAAGTACAATATGGTTAGTCTTGAAATTAAGACATTATTCTCTTGAAATTAAGACATTATTCTCTTGAAATTAGATTCTGCTGTATGTGAGGATGGATGGTGAGTCTGACTCGCACGTAGCAACTGGTTGTGAAATGAGTGAAACAAGCAGCCAGCTCGGCTTTTACTTTACCTGGTCTCCTCTTCTCTTTGGTCATGAGTTGTTGGACCTTCCTCTGTTCCTCTTGTTCTTCTATCTTGGCTTCTTTATGAATCTGCTCGATGGTCTTCGGGCCCTGGTCTGCTCTCCGCGACACCCAGTTGCACTAGGAAAGAAGTAGCACAGAGATACTTTGGGGAGCATCATAAACGGGGGGTTTCCAACACCATGAGTGAGGCCTGATCCTCCCACCCTTGTGCTGTCTCAGGGGGGCTGCTCCCCAAGCAGGGAAGGTTTGGCAGAGAGGGGTCAGGGTTATCCCAGCACCACGGGTCAAAGCTGTGTACTCTGGTACAACACAGTCTGCCTTGTGTGTTTCAGGGGAGGAAGGAGCTGTGGTGAACCTGGATGAATTGGAGACATGTTAACCCCTAGCATCCAGCACTTTCCCAGCTTTCCTGCCTTCCTAGGTTCAGAGGAAAGAGAAGACTAGAGGGAGGCTGCTGTCACTCTCTATCCATTTACCACTGACACTGGTCCTTGGAGCCCCTCCTCCAAGCTTGAGGAGAAAAACCCCACGAAGCCCAGAAAAATCAAGAAGTGACTGCATTTGGTCTGGAGACGGTGCTCTGCCACTCCAGGGATCGTGATGGCTGAGACAGGAATCCTGCAGAGAGAGGTGGAGCTGTCTCTCCACAAAACACTTCCACTGCTTGATGTGTCTATTCAGCCATGCACCGCACAGATCCCTCTATCCCAGAACAGCCAGGCTGTCTCCTCATCTTGCTACAGCCTCATGCCAACTTTTGAAGTAGTTATCTTGGTGTACCCTGCAGTCAATACAGTGACTTCAGCTGCCACAAAATGCCAAGCCAGCTTCAAACCAGCTCTGATGCAGGAGGAAAACCTGCTCAGGACTTCACTGCTGTCCCGTGGCTGAAGCCATGCCGCTAACAGCACCTATGAGGGGGAAATTACAGGTGCTGGGAAAGCTGGTGCTGCCTGTGGTCACACCTTCAACCCCGGGGTGCAGACTCTGGTGTTAACACCTCAGCTACGTTGAAGGCCATTGCTAGGTTACACCGGGGGCAGGTCCCTGGCTGCACCTGTCTACACCAGGTTATTCATTTTTGGACCTGCCATCGTCACGTTCAGGCAGAGCAGGGATGAGGTTTGCTCCTGTCAGCACTAGATGGCCAGTAAGTGACTAGCAATGCAAGTTTTGGATGAAACCTGCCCCAACGAAGAGCCCTTGTGGTCCCTACTGCCTCAGGTAAAACCTCCTCCTCCGAGAAGAGCTCAGGTGTATCTGCTGCAACAGGGCCGGAGCAGCGGTGTGAGAAGCCAGCATGGGCATGTGTCCAACAGTAATCAGCCCCAAAACACCCGACACAAGCAGCCTGCCTGACCACCAACCCCGGCCTGCCTTAAGGCAAACTGGGAGACACTTCTTGTCTTTCACCAGGCAGCATTCTGGGGTAACAGGGCACAGCATACTCCCACTGCTACACCATCATCCTGCTCTCCTGTGAGGACTCTTCCTGCCCAGAACTGGAAGGGGACGTGCTCTTTTACTTACTGGAGTTGGTACCTACCAGCCTTAGGTCTATTACATCCTGAAGCATGAACCGAATCCTCGAAGACGTTTTCCTCTCTTTCACAATCTTCTCCATCTGATTAAAATACTGGTCCATGCGAGGCTACGCAAGAGAAACATCATCATCAGCATGTTGGAAATGAACACACCCCTTCTGGGGAGTCAGCAGGTTCTGCACTACAGCATTTCTGTGCCAGAAACGTGTCTGGGGACCCAGAGCTGCTCCCTGGAGCAGCAAGTGCCAGGTCTCGTATGCTCCCCAGGCTGGATTTTAGTCTGTGAGCACCTCCTTCATTTAGTGCACGCTGTCTCTGCATTTTTAATTACTTAAACAATCTATACCTTTGCATGTACATAATAAACTCAACATCCATTAACAAACCCACAGAACAAGGCGGGTTTTTTCATGGTACAGCTAAGCTGCTCCACTGGCTGGCTGCCACTTGAAAAGGGGAGTCCTGCTCTACCTCTGAGCTCCTCCTGTCTGTATCAGCACGTGTGCTCACCTCAGCCCAAGAAAAACTGGCTGAGGAACTGGAAGAGGTACAAAACTAACCTTTCCCCCATCATTGCCATGCTTTTACCTCCCTGAACAGGCTCAGCTGGGGTCAGGCAAATGAAGTGGGGATGGAAATGCTGCCTTTCTTGGCGAGAAGCCATTCAATGGGCTTCACTGTATCATGAAACCCCACAAGCTCCTTTTCACTCAAAGAGTTGGGGTGTGATGGAACCTAAACCAACTTGCACTAAGATATGAAACCGTATGGTTAGATAAACCTCTGTTAGTTTAAACCAGGCTCATCAGGCTCTAAAAACCCCTTTTGCCCAAAATCAACGCTCTGGCTGTTTTAAACAACAAGTTTCAGGGCAGTTTTATAAAATGTTTTGCAGTCCCTTCACTAAGAACTAGCTAAACCCTCTTCCTTGTACTTCAAACAAGCAAGGAAAGCCCTATTAAAATCTGGTCCTGGCCTTGCTGTGGAAAGTTTCAGCTCTGAGAGCAAATGTTTCCAAAGTGAGGAAGGACAGGGAAAATATTTAACATGGACTTTGGCCAGAAAGTTTAATTACAGCTATCACTAACACTTCAGCTCCAATAAAAAACACATAGTAAAACATCTGCCCCGTTACCAAAAAATAAATAAAGGATTCTCACTGGATCTTGAGAGAGATAACAAAGCCCAAAGAGAGGACACAGGGCAGCTTCTCCTAATGGGTAACCCAACATCTGCATTTCCCTGCTGCGTGCACGCCCCGCGGTGCCACGGCCAGCGCACTGAAACCTTGGCTATTACAGGGTTTCCATGCTCACAAAGACCAAAACAGCATCCAGGACTCATCCAGCATGAGCTCAGCTACTGCTCAGACAGCAGAGCTTGTTTTCTTCCCAAAGCATGTGGAGAAACTGAGTCCCCAGTTCCTGCACTTTCAAACTTGTATCGATAGCGCACACGCTGTTGCATTACGAGTGTACAGTGTTCAGCCTGGGGGATCAGTGCTGAGCTACGCTGGTCAATGCTCCCAAAAGCATCTGGAAAGCTGGATATGATCCTCTGTGATCCCCGCAGCCCAGGAGCACTGCAAGGGAACTCCCTTCCCCAGGCAGCTGAAAATCATTTGCTCAGTTTGTTGCCAGAGTCCGAGCGATTCCTGACCAAGCCCCTTTTCACCCCACGCCTGGCTTCTGCGCAGGAGAAGCAGAGGGTCTGTGCCAAGAGAAGCTCATTGAGTGCGTAATGCTCTGTGCTACAGATACATGTTTGTTGGGAAAAAAACTCAAGAAGAAGATGCTGGAGCGCTGCAGTGGCAAACAGCTGCTTTGTGCCAGCGTGGATGGAGGTGATGATGACACAGAGGCACCCACCAAGGTTCATGTGGAGGTTTGGGACAGTTAATCGAGGGTTATTTTCTTTGGATTTAGCCTGACACATTCAGTGGTGGGTTTTGTTGGTATTATAAAGCTTAAGTGGTGAAGAGAGGACTCCTTAGAAAATACTGGGAAAAGGTAAACTCTATTTGGAAGAAGAAAGCCCACAGGGTATGGGACTGTTCAGCCTAGAGAAAAGAAGACTAAGGGGGGACCTTATTATAAATATCTTAAGTATGGGATGCAGGGGGAACTTTTCCCCAGTGAGGGTGAGGGAGCCCTGGGACAGGCTGCCCAGGGGGTGTGGAGTCTCCATCTCTGGAGAGATTCCAGCCCCGTCTGGACACCGACCTGTGCAATATGAGCTGGGGAGCTGTTTTGGCAGGGGGGTTGGACATGACGATCTCTCGAGGTCCCTTCCAACCCCTGTGATTCTGTATGGGGAGCACTTTCAGCATTTGCTTAGGTGAAACATATGGAAACAAGTAGCAACAGGAGAACCCCACTGAACACAATACAGAATCTACTAGAAAGGGGCAGAGCGAAGGGAGCGGCGCCAGGGTGACAAAGCCTCCACAAAGAGTGGATGATTTTCACATGCTGCAGAGAAATTCCCAAAGAAAAAA
>VZTU01029497.1:56581-122108 GCA_013400835.1 Zapornia atra | reverse complement strand
AAAAAAAAAAAAAAGAGTCCTCAAATGAAAACACCCCACACCCATATTTCCATCCTTTCCCTGGAAGCCTCAGCGCTCGCTCCCAGCCCTGCCCTACCTTTGCTTTCTCAAAGTCCAGGTCCTTGCCAATGGTAGTTAGCAGGCGGCAAAGGCACTCGAGGGACTCCTCGTCGTGGTTTTTCAGCAGCTTTACCACGCAGTCATGCATGATGGCTTCTGTCAGCATTTTCAGCTTGAAAAGCTCACCAATGAATTTTATATTCCCAATGGATCTCCGTCGGGCTTTGTCCTTGGCCTCTTCCAGCTCGTCGTGGAGCCGCGTCTTCTCCTCTGGCTGTAAAACACAAAAACAGCTCTAAAAAACCCACCAAACCCCATATTCAGAGCACAGAACTCTTCAAAAGATCCAGTTTTATGTTTATACTTGCTGTTGTCCCTCTCTTTCTCCTAAAACCCAAAAAGAGGAGGGTATAAAACCCCATTAATCAAGGCAAATATTTTTTATTACACTCAGCCAGAGACAGAATGAAACTCTCTACTCCAAAACTTCCCTCAAATCGACTGCCATCTCCTAAAGAGAACATTTTCATGAGGAGCACTGAGAATTTATGGGGGAAACCCCCCCACTTACAGTGGTAGCAGCTTCGAGTTCCTTCTGCTTCTTTTCAAAGACGTCGTCGTCAGCCTTGTCCTTTTCAAACTCCTTCTGGCAGCGATTTAACAGCAACTTGCGGAAATTTACTGTACTCCCAGGTTTGTCTGCCATGGGCACCTTCAGCTGGAGGGGAAGGAAGAAAACCAGCAAGAATTCAGCTAAAACTACATTCCAGCAAGGTTTTCTTGAGTAGGTTTTATTAGGAACTTCATATTCAGCACTGCTGGTGCGTGAGGCTGCGACAGTGAAGCATCGTGTCACAATTTCCAGCGGAGTTTTACAAATTTCCTATGTAAAGTCACACTCCAAACTTGGCTGGCATCACCTCTGCCTGCAGACAGAGTGCCTTTCCATTCCCAGGATCCTTTCAAAAAAGACACACTGCTTTTGAAAACACACCTGGTGTGTGCTGAAAGGTTTTGGAGCAGTGCTCCTTCGTTGTGTGTTGTGACAGATCGGGGAGAGAAGGGGGTTAATTTTGGTCCTGAATTCACCACTGGAAACTAGCTTTCTCCAGTCCAGCCCTGCACCCTGGAAGGGGAGAGAAGCTGAGCTTTCCAAGGAACAACAGCCAGGCAGAGTGACGAGGCCTCAACTCCAACCACCACCTTGCTCCAAGCAAAGCCCTCTGCCCACAGGCCCAGATGAGGAATAGAGAAGAAGAAATCCACCACATAAACAATTGTTATTTACATTCCAATGTTTAACTCTGCTCTTGCCACGTTTACACTGCTGCCCATCAGTCCATGGGACCAACGTGCAGGGCATTCACCCCTGCAGAGGAATTCCCCACTTGACTTTGGTGGCTCTTACCGTTACGAGACACCTGCACATGTTGGCATACGCCACCGAGAAGCTCGGTTCATCGATAGCCTTCTCGAAGACCAGATCAATGACCCCCTTCAGCCTCTCTTCTGTATCTACTGTCAGGTCTGTCACTTGCTTCATGAGCTGATTGAACATCTGAGGTGTCAGCTTGTTCAAGATGCTTCGTACCTTGCGGAACAGCTCCTGAAGGATGGAAAAGCATGAAGTTTAGGCACAAATCAAACAGGTAGCTTTCAGGAATGAGCTAGGATGTCTCTTGAAAGGGGAACAGAGATGATGTCCTGTAGGAACTTCTAGGACGTTGAGTTACACAGGCACGTGTCTGGACACAGCCCAGCTCCAATCCTAACTCAGCAACTGGCTATCAATGACGTTTGGAAACTCCCAAATGCTTTTTTCAAGTGCCAGAGGTGCAAAGCCCTTGCTGTCACCCAACTGAAATGCTCTTCTTGTATCAACCCAGCCATGAGATATAAATTCACAGGGAGTGGCCACCTTCTCCCTCACCCAGAGGTAATAAACTTCTCCTGCATTCACTTGAGGCACTTTCCTTCCCCTCCCCTATCCAGGGTGATAATTAGGTCAACACCACTGCCGTTAGCCCCGAGAACAGAATTCCCAGTGTCCCTCAAACCTATTCCAACTTACCCTCCACATTACAAGCCTGACCACCAGGCAAATACTTCTGCTCAAGGGGGGGGAAAGACACCGAGAAAACTTGAGGGACGGCGCTGTTGGGCTGGGCAGGACAAACTGACAGAGGAACCTCAGTCTGGCTGAGGTTCAGGGCAGAACCATAGTCTAAAAGGGGATGAAAAGCAAGTTCTGTGCTGGGAGTCTGAGGTTGTTTGCTTTAAACTGGAGACAGAATTGTTCTAGTGAAATAGGAATAGAAACAACAATCCTGGAAGAGAGGTAGTAGGTTGTCTGGTGTTCCCTATTTAGACTCGCTCAATACACAGCATTGCCATTTAAACTCTGGGTCAAGAATAAACACGTGAAAACAAAAATAAGCAAGGCAGAGGAAACCGATTCAAACTGGAATTCTCTGTCCTTTTTTACTGGTTTACACAACAGCAAAGCAAATTCCCACCCTCCTCCAGCCCGACCGCTGCACCAAGCAGCTCTGGCTGATGCTCTCACCTGGGTTTTGACATTTTCTGGGTCCTCGGTTTGGTTCTCTCTCTTCAGGCTCGGTTTCCAGGCGTTCTCTGCCTTCTTCAGGTGGACATCCTCCTTCACACACACAGTGATGATCTTCCTGGGCTCTCTCCTTTGGCCTGGCTGAGATCTCCTCGGTCCAACATTCAACAACTAGGATAAAAACATTCCTTGTTATATCCCCTTTTAAACTCACATCTCGATAAAACACTCCTGGGCGCACGCCAACACCAACAACCAGCAACTCCTCCTGGGACGCTGAGGACTCTCTCCGACCCAACACACTGGTCTGGGTTGGTCAGAGGGAACATGAAGACATCAAATATGTTTCTCTTGGGCAGCTTTTCCCAAAAAAGATACGGGATGACCACTGCCTCCACACAGCAACAATGCTCCAGACGCTGCTTAAACGCTGCAGAGCTCAACCCAACCAACCAAAACGGTCAGAAACTGCAGAAAGAGACATCACAGCAAAGGCCTGTTTAAGGATTAAATCAGTTTTACTGGGAATAGCTTCAAACAGAGCTATTTTGAGAGAGGAATGACACAAACCACACCATATCAGTGCTGCCCCTGCACTGCAGGAACAGAGCCCCTAACAGAAGCAAGGCAAACACGGTACTTCGAAACAGCAGAGCGCTTCTCTGCAACCCTGAGTAACACGATGCTCTGCCAGGTCTAATCAGGTCAGACAACTGCTCAAACCAGGGAGTTTTTCATCAGCCATACAAGTGAGAGGTCACAAGACACCCCCCCCAACTCCCTCTCCACCAACAGGGAGCTTCTGATCTTGGACTAAAGGGACAGAATGCTGTCGGGAGGTTATTCTTCCCCTTGCATTCTTTCATATTTCTGAATTCAGGTATTAGAAACCTCGATGTAAAAACCAGCGTAGCAACTCAACTCCATTAATGAACCTTATTACTTCCCACAGAAGTAATTAATCTCTTCTGTGGGCAGCAGGCAACCTCCCTGTGAAAGGGGAGGGGGACATTCAAAACATGTCTCTCTTCAACCAAGGGATTCAGGGAGCATCAGACAGGCAAAACCACCACCTTCAGCTTCGCCGAGCAGAGGAGGAGAGTGCTTCAGCTGGTGCCTCTCACACCATGTATCCGTCCCAAACCCACTTTGGCACCGTTAAGACCCACCAAACCTCTTTTTAAAGACAGAAGCTTGTTTCTGTGCTCTGAACCGCTCGGCTTCGACACGGTAAAGGCGTGCTGTGCTGCCCGTGGAAGTGAACGAACACAACCGCTGCCGGCATCGGCGCTCTCCTTTGGGCTGCGTTACCCCACAGCAGCAATAGAACAAGATGTTGTCCCAAGACAACGACCTCCTGCTATGTTTCACACAGCCAGGCAATGTGTGGAAGAGGGCTGCGTGGTGTGTTGGTGCAGGAAGACTGCCATTCGACCAGCACGCATGGAAATAACCCAGCAGATCACTCACACTTTGTCCGGCGCACGCTGTAACCGTGATGCAACTGCGCAGGGCGACGGCTCCCAAGGAATCAACAGTGGGATGAGAGAGCATGACCAGGGAGCCTTCGTGATGCTCTAAGTGTGCAGACACCTTCCTGAACCAGCCATCAACCCCTCCCTGTGGCTCCTCTCCGCTCCCACCCAGAGCCCTTGATCGACACCAGTATGATGTGGCGAACGCTGCTCCGCAGCCCTGCGTTACATCTGCTCCAGTTTTACACCATTTCACATGATTTTGCTGCCCAGGTTCTAACCACACTGCAAACCTGTGGCTGTCAAAGAAGAAACTTCTCTCTGGCCAAAAAAGACAGACAGTAACGTGACAGTAAACCAACTGGATTCAGCCATCATTGCACACCTCCTTGCCCATGGAAAGCTTGGGGACCAGAGCTGGACTTGGGCTCATGTCATCCAGAAAACTGGCAAAAGCCAACGAGAGGCAACGTGCAGCCATTCCAGCACAGCAGCAGCTTTGGTCTGAAGGGCCTTCCAACCTCAGCCAGGCTGTGCCAGGCGAGGACAGAGCCGCAGAGGCACGGTGCTTCCTCACTGAGTCCTTGCAAAGCTGAAGCGGCGGGTTTGAGAGTTAACTAAGGCTCGAAAAGGAGGAGGGAACCACCCCCCTTGCAAAACTGAGGGGTGCAGGGACTACTCTTTGCATCTCCTGAGTATCCGCACGCTACACATCACAGGCTCCCCAAATCCAGCTGCTTCGAGGCCAGACCTTGAACAAAAGATTTCCTTGAGATTTTCTTTTTAATGGCTGTGAATAAGCTCAGTTCAAACAGTTTGATTGGGCTTTAAAAGCAGCCAACAGAAGCCTCCTTTGAATGTGTAGTAAAATAATCTAAGGAGCAAACTTGTAGCAGAAAGAAGGCAGGGATTTTTTTTTATTCCAAATTTACTGAGTGACAAGTTCAAGAGGCGCCTGAGCTCAGGCCTGGCCTCCTTATCCTACCCCAGGCCAAGTACCTAATAAAGCTCCATAGCACCTGTGGTTATGGCGCTACAGCTCCTATGGAAATAAGTGTTTTCCACCCAAGGCACAGAGAAGTGCTTGCCAGATGTTACTATATCAACCTCAATGACCTGACTTGTGATGAAAAAGGGGGAGAATACAAAAAGAGGGAAGAAACAGGGATGAGCCCTTCAGCAGAGGAGCTACAATCTCACAGCAACACAGTACGAGCCGGTACTTTCCCTCCCTCCCTCCCCATCTGCTTTCGCTCTCAGTGCACAAGTCACTGTAACAGTTTAAAAAGCATCCAAGGAATTAAAGAACGGCGCCAGCCTCTACCCCAGACCTCAAAACTGGGGTTAGATGCTCAAAAGTGATTCTGTCTCCCAGGGAAGCACAAGGATGGAGGCGACTCGAGTTTCCATCGCCTCTCAGGAAGGATAACACCAGACGCATCCCACCTCGGCGCACAGGGATAGACCAGTCCCTCTCCAACCCTATTTCCCCACGCTTGCATCTCATTACCCACTGTGCTCATCTAACTTCTTGCCTATATCAAAAGGTGTTTGTTAGCTGTGTGTCATCCCCATGTAATTTACACCCCTTGTGCTGTTCGATGCGACATTCGTTAGTTCTCAAAACAATCATACGACACGTTTCAAGCCAAAAGGAGGAATAAATGGAAGACAGAAGCCAAGGAAGCAAAACAAAGAGTCTCAATGTGCTGAAAGCTTGTTAGCGCTGAGCTGCTGGACGTTATTTCGAGGGCGGGGAAGAGGCAGTGGGGTTTAATGGTTTATGGGCATGGCCTGTGTAGAGGTGGAATGACCGAGCGGACAGACAGCGCACACGCAGGGGGTTCTTTGCCATGCTTCATGAGACGAGAACGGTCGGTTTTGCTCAGGGCCAAAAACCCCTCACACACCCTATAGCCCCCCGACGTCACGGGGCTCGTTAAACCATGTTCCCTTCCGACCCTCCTCGAGAAAAAAAAACCCCAAAGAAAGGCTCTTACTCTGTAAAGGCGCAAATGTAAGATGTATGTTATGTGCTGAATGCTCCAAATGAACGGGGTAAGCGGGACTTACCTTTTCTCCCCCTTTCCACAGGTCTGCAAAGTGCAGACCCCTCGCGGATCCCGCTCAGGCCAACGTCCCAGCATGCCCTCAGCTGGTGATGTCCCACCCACCACTGAAGACTGCCTAGAGGGGTACAATGCAAGTCTTGTTTCTTTTTTTTTTTTTTTTTTTTTTTTTTTTTTTTTTTTTTTTTTTTTTTTTTAATTTTATTTTTTTTTTTAAATTTAATTTTTTAATTTAATTTTCTTTTAAACACTGTTGCACCTTTTTGTAAAGTTTTCTGCCAGTGCGTTCTTTATCAACAGCGGGCGTCAGGGGGGAAATAAAAACAAAAAATTTAAAAAAGAAAAAAGAAAAAAAAGAAAAAGAAAAAAGACAACTCTACAAAAAGGTGCAAAGATCGTGGGGGAGAGGGAGGGATTTGGCTTACCCCTATCGGCAGGTTCCTCAATGGTGGGTGAGGCGAGACCAAGAGAGGGCATGCTGGGGAACCGCACCGAGCCAGGGAGGGCAATCCAGGGTTGCTCTGCACTTTGCAGGCCTGCAGAAAGAGAAAGAGCAACAGGGACGTTACTGAAATGCCAAGGGGCTCAGGACATTCAGCTCACGGAAGGAGAGGAGACGCCAGAGTACAACCTGGTAAGTCCTAAATATAGGAAGCGATGTCGAGCTCAAACAGCATCGAGGTTTGGGGACAGGGCGGTGCTCCGAGAGGAACCGCGACACTCAGGTTTACTTCAAGACATGGATGTGAACCCCAGAACTGAGGCACTGGCCATGGGAGCGCTCCCAAACCACAGACACTACAGCGACTCAAAGCGGACGGGTCTGACTCCGAGCCTCCTGGTAGCCTGCATGCTTGGAAGTCGAGGTTATTCAGTGAAGCTTTGGAAGAGAAACGATGGCTATGGCATTAGATATATCTACATGGATATATCTTAATAGACAGATGAGAAAGAAAGAATAATCAATGATTGCACCCAATGGAGGCAGCTCCCATCCTCCAGCTGTGGCTGCCTAGGCGGCACCGTGCTGCGGAGCACCCGCATCCCACCGACAAGGGACAGCAAAGGCAAGAAGGAAGAATTCAGAGAGGGATTCCAGAGTTTGGGCAAAGCCAGACGTGGGGAAAAGGTGAAAGGAAAGCAGAAGGCAAGGTAGGAAAAGGAGGAACGAAGGGACCAAAGTAAAGCAACGTGTGGAAGCACAAAGAAGAATGCACGAGGTGCTGTGTGCGTACAGACACGGGTATTGGTTAGTAAAATCGATTTGCAGCCCTGAGGAGGAGGACGTGGGGGTGTCGATTGATGTAAAGCTCAATGTGCCCCAGCAGTGTGCGCTCACAGCCCAGAAAGCCAACCCTGTCCTGGGCTGCATCCCCAGCAGCGGGATCAACAGGTCTGGAGGGAGGATTTGGCCCCTCTGGTCCACTCTAGGGAGCCCACCCTGCAGCGTTGCCTCCAGGACAAGCAGGATGTGGAACTGTTGGAGCATGTCTCCAGGTTCAGCCTGGAGAAGAGAAGGCTGCTTCTGGGGAGAGCTTGGAGCCCCTTCCAGTCCCTCAAGGGGCTCCAGGAAAGCTCAAGAGGGGCTGGTGCCAAGGGCAGGGAGGGCAGCTGGAGAGGGGCTGGGAGGCAAAAATCCTTCCCAGCCTGGGAGGAGGCCCTGGCAGGGTTCAAGGCCAGGCTGGATGGGGCTCTGGGCACCCTGGTCTGATGGGAAGTGTCCCTGCCCAAGGCAGGGAGTGCACTGGGGGGCTCCGAGAGCCCTGCCCCCCCAAACCAGCCTGCAAGTCTGTGATTCTGTATTTTACAGACTGATGATGACACACACTGACGCCGGGTTGTTGCGCGAGAAACGTGAGTTCACACGTGTGGGACTCTCCCCATGGTGGAAACACGTTTCCACACCTCTCACAGGAAACAGGGAACAAGATTAAATCCATTGAAGAGCGATACATACCAGAGAAACAACCATCCACAACGATTTCCTAATCGGTCTAAACTTTGACAGCCAAGAACACGTCACCCTTGCATTCATCCTGACAAAACCAGAACCACCGGAGCATCGGGAGAGGCCCAAAAGCCTGAGGATGAACTTGATGGGTGTTAAGGCCAGTTTTTAAATTAGCAAGTTGGGGTAAACTCACACTTCCAGATACGTTTCTTCCCCCGGAGGTCTGCCTCCCAAAATCAGCAAAGGCTGGCGTGAAGTCTGGTCCCCGAGGCAGTATCCGAGGGTCCAGAGTTCTCAGTGGCAATTTTGGCTGGCTGACCTGCATCGTGGAGCAGAACAAACAGACAGGACCTGTTCAGCCAGGGCTGCAGCGACCAAAATCCACACAAGTCTACAGGCAAACCTGAAGAGTCAACATTTGACAGTCAAATTAATGCTTTTAACAAACTGTGCAAGTTCTACACTTCTATGCTCGTGCTAAAGAGACATTTAATTGACAATACATCTTCAGCAGGTGACTCCTGAGGAAACAGGTGGAGTTCAGAACAGTTTCAAGGCTGAGCATGACCTATGGAGGATGAATTTACAGCGACACGGGCCTGTGTTCTGCAGAATGAATTGGATGGCCTTGGTTCAGGATCACTGAACTGAACCCTTCCCTCAGAGAAATGTCTTTTGTGTTAATGAGGCAGACAGCTGACCAAGCACAGGAAGCTCTGAAGCAGAGCAGTGAAAGACAATCATGGAAAACTGGATGGAATTGTTTGGGGAACAAGGCTGAGGTTTACAATTCAGCTGGGAATGAAATTCAGAGCAGCACTAGTTCTGCACAGGAGTATCACCCTCATCCCGGTCCGGGCTTGGATCTTAAGAACAAGTTTGTAGTAGTGACACCAAAATCCATGTGCTACATGGTTCTAACCCAGAGGAGACCGAGATCTTGGTGTCAGCACTTCAGAAATCACAATTATTTCAGTAAGCACAGGCACGTGGCAGAGCAAATCACGTCTGTAACGTGGCTGGATAGAAATCACAAACCTCTGTCAGACTCAGGGTTTTAAAAATGTTTTAATCAGCTCAAACAGTGACACGACTGTTCCAGACCCAAACACAGGAGAGTGTGCCCAAAAATGTGCCTATGCTTTCTGACCACAGAGCTGAGCTACTCAAAGACCCTGCCTCTCCGCTCGGTCCCGCTTTGCTCGTATCCTGGTGGCTTTACAATTTTAAATCTTAGTAACTACCCAGGAGACCTTAAACCCAGATTGCTTCAGTCATTAAATACCCCCCTGCACGTTCATTAGGCACCAACACCTCTATCTGAGTATTTTTGGGATGTGACAACCACTGAGTACTTCCCCTTCCTGAGTAAATTCTGCATGGAGACTGTCAAGGCCTAAAGCACCCATTAGGGATCTTTATCTCCATTAAAACCAGCCCTGCACGTACCTGTTTTATTGGCTCTCCTCTCACCTTGTCCAGAACAACATCGCTTATGGGAGGCAGCCCCTCTGGCTTCTGGATACAGACAGGCATGAACTGGAAATCCAGTAGGAATTCCCGGTCGTATTGCTTCTTTGCGCCCGGGTCCAGGGGCTTCCACTGCTCTATAAGGAGAGAAGGTGCCTGAGATTCATAGGTAACAACAAAGCCTCTGCTCTCTGAGATGCCTCTGGGTAAATACAAAGGGAAGAGATTGTTAACAGCAGTTTGGGGCATTTTAATTTAACTTTGTTTTAATCCTGAAGGCAGCCAGGAGAGGAATAGAGAACACAGGTCGTGTTAAAGGATGGCAAACGATGGGGAGCACAGAGGGAGCTCCTGGGGCAGCCACAGATGGAACTCATCACCAATTCCAAGTTTAAATCCACACCATCTCCCCTGAACTCTGATTTTAGCTCTCTCCTGCAGTAAAACCAAATGGGGACAATTCCCAGCTTCTGGGTGAAAATGCCCAAGTTAAAGGGGCTGGTTTTGGGTGACAGAGCAACGGACGCAGAGCTGAGAGGACAGCACCACATGGAGCAAAAAGACCCTCTGAAAATGGGAAAAACCATGAGTTTTTAACCACCTACACTGGAGGTAACAGTGGGAACTGGAAGCAATCACATGACCACTGGCCACACTCAAGAATCACAACTTTTCACCCATTTTTTCTTAGGGTTTTCTGGGCAGAACTGTGATGCAGAGGACCTTGAGCAACACAAACCAAACCAGAAACCTGCAGCCACTTCAACAAGGAAAATAAGCAACTGGAAGCCTGGAGACAGGATTTTCTTTGCTGACCACACAGTTTGTTTCAAGTTAGCAAAGAAAACCACAGCCTTGCTCAGCACCCAGGTTGTCCAGTCAGGTCCTAAGTGGGCATCATGTTTTTATCTGGAAGAAAACATCCACATTCCACTGATGTCAGGTGGCATCACTTCCCCTTCACCCAGCAGCTGATGTGCTGTTAAGCTTTTCTATTAATTCCTTATTTTCAGCAGCTTTATGTCTCTGAGTTCTCACCATCTTCATCCCTGCAGAGGCCAGGGACAGGGATTTATTTCAAGAGATGGGTTTTAATAACCAGGAATGAAACTACACAAGATTTCAATGTTTTAGCAGTTTAACTTGGTGCAGTCTTGTTTCTACACAGCTTTGGGATAAAGGACTGCAGAAAACGCTTTGGCTGGCTATCCCAGCTGGAATTCCCAGCCAGCTGCTGCTGTGCCACACCACCCTCCATTTATCATGGAAAAGCACCGACAGCAGCAAGAAACAGTTTATATGTACAATTTCCTCCCCCTGGAAAGCTCTCAACAAGCTGTTCTAACGTGAAAAGCAGCTGGGGAGCGTCACAGACAGGGGTCTGGGTCCTCAGTGAGGGGAGAGACCGGGATCTAACACACAATTCCTCCTATAGTTGATCAAAAGGCAAAAATTATCCTGTTTAAGAAATAACAGAGCCAAAAAAATGGAGGATTATTGCACCAAGCAGCCAGGTTTGCTTTGTGACAGAGAAATCCAGAGCCTGTTGCTTCCTAAGGGATAAGCTGAGCCCTCCAACTGAGCAAAAGGACATCCGGACCCAAACTGGGATGTCCCTGACCACATCAAGTGTTTTGGACAGACAGCTGATCAATTATGGATGAATTAATTCAAGATGTGTGGAACTACTGGACTGGCCAGGCAGCGTAAGCGTGCGGTGAGCCGTCAAGAGGCCTCTACGTTTGCTCCTAATGACCTGAGACTGCAAAATTAATAGAAGAAAAGCAATTTGGGTCCAAAGCTGCACTGGAGTAACAACTGCAGTGTGATCACTCAGTGGTCATGCTCCTTCCTGATACCTTCCCCAGGCTGTCAGGGTCCTTTCCTGTTCTGTTTCCTAATCTTGGATTTTCGAGCTCTTAAGAGTGATTTATTTTAAGGGAGCTTCACCTGGATAAGAAATGGCTTGAAAACTGGCACCAACCAAGAAGTCAGTCGGTTCTCAAGGTCTCTTGTAAATGAGGTGAATTAAGAAGTTCCAGTCCACAAGTTTAATATCTTAATAAATACCACAACCTCCCTTAGGTAGCCTATACCTGGTGCTAAACAGCAAGGGAAGAACCCCATCCTGTGAGCCAAACTTGAATTATTTTACCAGAGCAACTGCTCTCAGTCCCATAACTGAGCCAGGACTGAAAAAACACATACGGTTTCTCTTCTTTTCCTTGCTCTCTCCTTAATCTGAAGACCTGTGCAACTGCTTAGCCAGGAAACTAAATCTATATGAACTCATGTAGTGGTATTTAGGGCCCAGTCAGAGCTCTCCAATCTCTTCTTTAAGAAGCATGTCCACTTAGATGGGATTTCTTGGATCGTTCTCAGTTGTGGGTCACAAAGGAACCCACCTGCCACCACTTCCACCCTGCCACAGCCAACACCCACACATGCCATAAATCCCAAGGAAAAAGAAACCCAACCAGCTTTTCCTGCCCCCAAAGTCTCTCTAAGCCTCTTGGTGAGTGGATCCCCATGGAGCCAAAGACCTGTGCCCCCTCCCAGCCCCACAGGAACATCTGTCCTGAAGTGGGGAAGATGCACAGGGCATGAGCAGCCCTGAAAAGGAACGAGCCAGGAAACCAAGCCAGCATGCAAAGAGCCTGAAACAGGATTTACCTGGTTTATACTGGTACGCTGGCCCTTCACTGGAGCTCTCTGTGAAGCCTGGGTTTGCATCGGTTCCTTCTCCCTCTGAAACGCTCTCAGCACCGTTCCGGACAGGTTCTGCTTCCTGCTCTCCATTCTCTTCCACAGGTTTTGCTTTTTTAAGCTCAGAGGGGTCTCTCTCCAGTTGAAACCCATGGCTCATTTTCTCCTGTTCGGATTCAAGTACTTTATCACCTGAAAGTTCCTCTTCTACTTTAGGCTGAAGCACAGATGGAAACACAGAGGTCAGTGAAACACACCCTGCCAAGATCCAAAGCACCCAGAACAGCTCTTCATTCATTCATCCAGCGGTTTCACACCTGACAGGAACACACATGCACCTTAAACCACAATGCAAGTGGTACAGCACCACACAGAACAACGGCACGATGCATCGGTTCATTACTGGAGATAACCCACTGACAATTAACAGCACAGCTGGAAAGACTCAGCTCTGCCCATCACCGTTACTGGGATGGGCTGGAAGGAACTGTTCAGCCCTCCAGCACGATGGTGAGCAGCAATCCCAGCCAGCTTCTCCTCTATCCCTTCTCCCTCCTCCTGCAGCTCACTGGCTGGTGCAAAGGGCACACTGGGCTCATCCAGGGGATCCCTCCTTTCCCACCACAGATCCCAGTAACAGGGTAAGGTGACACAGAGCCACACCTTGAGCATCTCAGCCCCAGTAACATACCCCCAGTTGGCTGGAGAGCTCACCAAGGACACAGCCCGAGCCTGAATTCAGACAGGGAAGGTGGTGGGAATGTGGTTTTCCCAGGAGAAACCCCCCAACATCTGTGCATGAAGGGAAAGACTTAACCGAGGGTGCTCCAGAGGAGGATCTCGCTCCTTCCCCCTCCTTCCCTGAGGACACTGCACCCTAAGATGCTTTTTGGAGGTTTTTTCAAGGGAATACTCTAAAAAAAAAAACCTTAGTGGTGGTGAAAACACCAAGCTCTTCCAACAAATGATGAAGAAACCAGACAAAGCTCACACAGCCCAGTGCCATCCTTTGCTCGCCAGCTTGAAAACAAGCTTTGGGGTGCTTTGAATTTCCCTGGATTACCCAACCAGCAGCTTTTCTGCTGCACACAAGAGCAGCTGTTGCTGTGTAATACCTCACACGTGAGCATTTTAAGCATCTCTCCCCCCCCCAAACAGTGGGGAGAACTCATCTATACCACCCATACCCTGTATCTGCTGCTTCGGGGGAGACATTGCAAGTGATTCCTTCTATGAAGGATGAAGAACTGTCCACTAGCCTCAAGATCTACTTTGCACTGATGTGCTTTTAGAGCAGAGTGGTTCAGCGGTGTCTGTGGGGAGGGGGCAAGTTGAGGAGGAAACAGAACATGAATAACAACTGAAGAAGAGTGTGAAGAAGCAGTGATGCTTCTCTGCATCACATCTGGCCAACAGCAGATGTTACATATTCACAGGACAGCCAGGATTTGAACATTTTTACTCTCTCAACCCCTCTGATCTATTCTAACCCCAGACTTAACCTGGCTATTAAACAAAAAGGTTCCTCCTTTAAATATCCCTACCGGAACGGCAGCATGGGACACGTTGGTTTCTCATCTTGTTACTGTTGAGCTGGTTGTGCCTGAAAACTTTGAGGTTATCATCAGGGAAAACTGGCCTTCTGCCATGACATCACAATGGCATCGTTGGTGGCAGAACCAGCAGCAAAATGTCCCCACAGTGGCCCAGGACACACACAGGGCAGCGCTAAGGGATTCAAACCCGCTTCTATCTCACCCGTCACTGGAAGGATGACAGTTACACCTTCCTCTAGCTTGGGAGTCGTTAAAGGAGGCAAGAAGAATGAAAACTGAAAAGCTTCAACAAGGAACAGACCAAAGTGCTGGGGAATAGCACAGTTCCCCTCCAAAAAAGGCTTCCCTGAGGCCTTGTGAGACAAGAAAGAAGCATCACACCTAAAGTACAACTTAAAGAGATGGACATCATCATTAAATTGGGATAAAGCAGGACCAGGGTTCCCTCTTACCTCTGTTTCTGCCTCTGTCACCTCCTCAGTGGCTTGGGTCTGGTCTTTTGGTTTCTTCCACGTCTTTGGTGCAGTTACAGCTGTTGGGGCTGCAATAGGAAGTGTACAGCTATTACACGGCTACGTTACACGGAGGGAATTTGTCCATGGGTGATGATGGGTGTTCCTCTCACATACAGGAAAATGAAGCAGTCAGAGCCTCACAGAGGAGTCAGCTTGATAGAACCCCTTCTTGTTTCCACTAACAAAATTGTTAGTGGGATGTTGAGACGTGGTAATTGTTTTACAAGTTGTTCATTCAAGCTTGAAATGATGCTTGTGAGAGCAAGGAGTGTGTATTGCCAACAGGGTAAGGCCCATGCAGGGCAAAAGGAAAGAAATTGAATTGTTTTGAAGGATTGAGAAGCAATCTCAACATTGCATTGAGCTTTTCTCAACATATTTTTCCTCAAGAAATATTAGAAGAATTAGCCATCATCTGCAGTGTAACCATGAACAGGCAAAAAAAAAATATCCAGTATCTCACCCAGAAGGACAACTCCTTCAATCCTGCTCTCCTCAGCTGGGTGTTTGGATTTAAAAGCAGGTTAACAAACACCACCACCCATTAACTTCTCCAGCCAATGAATTAAAAGAAAACACCATTTTGTACTTCTGTGACCAGCAGTGATGTCCTCTAATCACTTTTCTATGCCAAAGGGTAAAAGAAACCACATGATACATCAAGAGGAGACAAAGCCACTCAGCCAATCCTCTGGTAATTATTTGTCTCAAGTGCCACCAGCTTCAATTCCAAGGTGAGGTGCAGCCACGTGTTTAACACCCAGCATAAAGAGAACTGACTTGGTGATTGAAGCTCACTGCAAAACCTCCCTGACACAGAGCCCTGTCTCCCTGTTTGAAAGGAAATTCAGTTGTGTTATGAAGCACCTCGGATGGGGAGGGCAGCCAGTGCTGGAGCAGCAATATGACCCAAGTAAAATAAAAATAGGAAAAAGATTAATGGGAAGGAAAAAAACCCAACCCCACCAAGCCCACAACCTGGTAGAGTGAAGGGATTGCTCTGATCTTCTCTAGATATTGGGGTTTAGTTAAGATCCAGTGCAGCGTTGGGCAAACATGGAGCAAGGCCAATCTCAGCTTTGCATTTCGTTTAATCCAAGGCAGAGCACAGCCCTGGATGCTCCTGGAAAACAGAACAAGCTAAAGAAACCCACCTTATCTTAACTGGTACTTAAAAAAAAACCCAAACTCCAACAAACTGAACTGCTCTCTGCTCTTTCCTGTTTGTTTCTTGTCCAAACTTGCTCGAATTCAAAGGGTATTTAAATAAACCACCCCAACTCCAAATGGATTGGGAAAGATGGGACACGTTTACACGCCTCAACACCGTGAGGTGTATGTAACAGCCACCGTTACACCCCCTCTCCAGCTGCTAAATACAAGTAACTCATTAGTTTAGCTTCTTTTCCACAGTTTCATTTCCAGGAAGTCCTGCAAAAAAAAAAGCAGCAGTTTTCTGTACCAAATACAGGAAATAAAAAGCCAGCAGTCTACATGGAGCCATTAAATGTGAAGTCAGCGTTGTGACCGGGCACACAAAGGCAACAACGTTCAGAGAAACAGCTTTGATTTTAAAAGGCAGCCACAGAAAAGTCAATTTTTAGTCACAGAAAAGTCAATTTTTAGTCACTGGTAGAAAGTCCTTACAGCTCCTGGACTAAAACACCTCATTTTCTGAAAACTTTCACACCTGTTGGAAGAGAAGAGCCCAGCTGAGTGAGGGCAAGGGGGGAACTTTGCTTATGTGTTAACTTTTACAGAGGAAAACCAGATGCATCGTTAATTAAGGCTGGGGAGATTGAGGTGGGTGACACTCAGCACTTCAGTTGTTGAAGAGCTTTAAGGGTCCCTTTCATTTACCCACATCTGGTAACAGCACGACACTAAACCAGAGCCCACCCCATTGTTTTATCTGGAAACCAGCAGCTCAGAAGGTTCACCCAGAGGGTTCCAAGGTCACAGCGTTACTCTGGGTTAGGAGCAGGCTGATAAATCTGGAACAAAGGGTCCTCAGACTGACCCATCATCCTGGAGACAGTGAGAACACCAGCATCTGTTGAATCCCCCATTAACCTGTATCACCACGAAACACAGGCAGCTTGCACGAGCCCAGTCAGCCCTGGGTCATGCATCTGAGTCCCCCACCTCATTTAGTGACAACTATGAGGTGGGGCTTTTTGTCCCTGCAGCACAATCAGATCAGCAGACAGAAACAAAACCATCCGATGGAACCCAAAGATCCCCTTTCCCTTCATCCTCCAGTTTACCACCCACAGCCACAGTGCCAACACCTACCTGGGACAGGACTTTTGCTTGAGTTTAAACTCTGAGCCTCCTCGCTCTCCTCCAGTTGCCCATCTGCTTCTGTCTCTTCCTTCTTTTCAGTATCTTTGACCTCTTCATTCAGAATAGTTCTCATGCTCTCCTCTCCTTCTAAATCCCCCTGAACAACAGGGAGGGCACTAGGAGACGGGAGAGGAGGTGGAGAAGGAGTTGTGGTGGGAACAGCAGCAGCAGCAACGGAAATCGGAGGAGAAGGAGGTGGAGGGGTGGGAGGTGGGGTGGGAGGAGGAGAGGGAGCAGTGTGAAGAGCACTGGAAGGCAGCACGCTTTCCACTTCTGCCGGCGGCGCTTCCGGTGCCTCCAACTCAACAGTCAACGGCGCAACGTCCGCCTGGGCTACATCTACAACGCTCTCTGCAGCAGTCACTTTTTCACTAACTCCATTCATTTCATTAATTAGATTAGTACTAGCAGTCACTGGAATATCACTAGATGCTACACTACTAGGCTCCTTGCACAACTCGGCATCAGGCTCTTCTGCTGGCGAAGGGTCCGATGCGTCCGTGCAGGGTGCGGCGTTGGGTATAGGCGTTGCCTCCTCTTTTGGGGAAGCGAGTTCACATTTCTCCTCTGTGTCAGCTGCAAACGTGGATTTACTGGGAATGGTGACAACAGCAGCAGCAGAAACAACCGCGATGGGAGCAGCTGGGGTTGGTGATGGAGCAAGAGGGAGTTCTGGTGGGGTTTCCACCGAGGTGGCCTCGGACGTTTGGCCAGCTTGATCTTTTTTCTCCCCAGTAGGTTCTGGTCTGAGGACTGGAGAAGGTGGTGTTAATACTGGGTCTGGTTTTGGCTTCTCTTCTAGGAAAGGAAAAAAAAACAACACACAAATGATAATGTTACAAGGAGCAAACCAACTCCATTCCCCCTCACTGCGGCGGCTCCTCCCGCAGCTCCCCTTGCCCATACCCTGCCTGCTATTCAAAGAGCTCCAAGAAAGACACCAGCAGCACCTGGAGCTAAAGCCTGCCACCTAAAGGAAAGGGCCAGACAACCTGCAGTGAGCAAACCTGAAAATTTAACTCCTCCTTCTGCCTTTCTGAGCACAGGCTGTGCAGAGAACACAGCCCTTTGTGAAAGGGCACAGAAGAATCTTACAGAGTGGGGATTTTTTACAGAAACTGCTGCTGAAAACACAATTTTGAAGAAGAACCCATCCAAAACTGCTTGGGGCATCACATCCCATCTTCAGGAATAGCTAGAGCAACAAAGAACTTTGCTTCCAGTTGCTGACAGCCTCAGCAGCGTTACGGTGAGAACCATGGCCAAAGTAGTAGTTCATCAACTTTACAAGGCACGTAGGGAGATGACTTTGGATGAGGATGATAAATGAGGAAGAAAAGATGGGAGAAAAGTATCCCAACAGCTGATTTTGATTCTGAAGGCTCCATGGAAGAGAAAAAGAGTCGGGAAGTCATTTAGGGGAAAAAAGCATCACCTCGGATTTCTGGAACACCCTTTGCAGACAACTCATGGAGCATGTCTGACATTTACAGCTCGCTATAAACAGCTGCCTGGATATTCTCTCCCTTGAAGCAAATGAAATTGCTCAAAAGGGAAAAAAAAATTTAAAAAATAAAGCATTTGAAGTGTCTAGAGAAACATTCCAAGAGAGAAAACCCTCAGCAAAAACATACAACCACGTTTTGAACCCAGCAGTTTGAATGCACTTGCTTTGAACTAGACCCTTCTTGGCCAATAAGCAAAATTCAAGGAGGTAATTTGGAGAGGGGGGGGGGGACTTGGGAAGGACCATGAGCAGATTTGGCTGATAGGAATTATTGATCTGCCCAACCATGATGGAGAACCAGGTCTCAAAAGACCCAGCAAAGGAACATTCGTCCCGGCCAACACTTACAGAACATTCCGTTGGGAAGGGAAAACACAACCTGACACCATTCATCCCAACTGAAGGGGATCCCCTTTTCCTCAGTTCCTTATGTTATATCCAGGAAGTATTTATGGAGGCACGAGGCTGTTGGGGAAGGAAAGCTCACTCTATCAATACATATTTACATATGAGCCCTGGGACAGGCTGCCCAGGGGGTGTGGAGTCTCCTTCTCTGGAGGTATTCCAGCCCCGTCTGGACACCGACCTGTGCAACCTGTCCTAGGGACCCTGCTTTGGCAGGGGGTTGCACTCAATGAGCTCTGGAGGTCCCTTCTAGCCCCTATGGCTGTGTGATTCTGTGGTATCTCCAGATAAATATAAGTCTTGCAAAAATCACTCTTCATTCAAAAGACTTTAACCAACTCTGCAGGACAGGCGCTCGTATCTCCTCCACGCAAAGCCATCAAAGCCAGGGAAAGAGCTGCCTCACTGGGTGGTCGCAGATACAAAGATCACCCAGAGAGGTGGATGAGGAAGATTTTACTGGATACAGGAATTTGTTCCTACTCAGTGGTGTTTATCTGACAATAATCACTGGGCTCACTGCCCTGTTTCCATCCTTTGGCCTGACACGAGCACTCGCGAGGCGGCACCGACCCGGCCTTTGCGGGCTGTTTTCAGGGCACGTTACTGAGTCACAGTGTCAGCAGAGGAGCAGAGAAGTTTTCCAAACGTTGGGATCTGGCACTAATCTCTTTTTCCACAGGCTGCATTATACATTCTCCAGGGCTGAGACATCGCAGGGTTCAGGAAGAGATTTAAAAATTTGGTTTTAAAAAAAATTAAAGACTCCAAACATCCCACTGAACCTGGGCAAGCAGCAGAAACACAGACAGCTCTGATTTCATGCACAATTATACCCCATTACAACTCCTGCACCAGCCTGGCCTGCAGCCAGGTTCTTCTGCCATCACTTTGACCTGAATTCTCCAGCCGTGCCTTCTCCTCCCACAGCTCTCCTGAGGGATGTGCACCAGGGGCACCCAGAGGAACGCCAGCTCCTGAATAACCACTGCTTTTCAAGGTGGTATAGCAGGGATTCCCACATTCCTTCCAACTTGATTGAACTTTGAAGCCTGGAAAGCTGCTTTGGAAGTAGCTGATGCCACCTGCTTGGCTTTTAAAAGAGGAAAAAAAAGCCCCCCTGGATAGGAAGCACGAGGCTGTCTGAAATCCAACCTCACAAATGGCTTCAGCACAGAAAGAACAGGGGCTGTGGATGCTCCCAGGGAGGAATCACCAAGGCCAGGGCTGCCGGCACGGCACACGCACTCCACTCCCTATCTCCAGCCTGGCAAACAGGCCAAGTGTCACACACAGCTATAACTGACTGCAAAATAACCACTGAGTATCACATTAGAACAACAGCTCGATAGCTTTATACCAAATATAAAGCCCAAGAGGTGAAGGGCACCCAGGAGAACGTGATCCATGGGATGAAGGCAGCAGAGGGGTCAGGACACGTGAGCAGCTCGAGGAGCCATACGATGCTCTGGGAACGGGCCATCGCTATGGCTAATTGCCCAGATGATATAAAACCTCTCTGACTAAGAGTGTTTTACTGACAACACACTTATTTCTAACGGATGGGAGAGGAGGTTCCTGCTTCTAGGTGCTCTCAAACACTGTTTAGAGCATCTAAGCTTGGATACAATTATTTTTAAGCAGTTTCATGTTGGCAAATTTCAATTAATTCCCGTAGCAACACACTGTCAGGATGTTCTGCTGGAGGGAAAGTCCCTCCCCTCCTATTTCTGCTGGCTGCTTGTCTCCAAGCCAAAAAACATTCAAATTAGAAGAAAAAAGGAGGTAAGTTTTTTAAAAGAAGACTGAAAATAATCAGGAAGGAAACAGCCATTAACAAACCTTGCTTCGGGGTGGTAGTCGCAGAGACAGGGGTGCTGGCGGCGAGATGGGTGCTCTCCACAGTCCCGTAGACTGCAGGGCTGTGCTCAGGGACCTGGCTGGAGGGCTGCTGGGATGCCAAGTACAAAAAAAAAAAGGGTGATAGTAAGTGTGTGAACATAAAAACTAGAGGCAAACAGCCAGGAGTGGGGTGGGATAGGAAAGGAAAACAAAAGGCAGGGAAAATCAAAGGAAAAGATTGACTGAAGAAACTCAGGATTTACCAGGGAAAGGGAGGGGGTGGCAGGGAAAGGGATAAAAGAGGGATTACTGTTATGGACAGTGAGAAAGAGACAGCACAGCACTGTTAGTAACAGTCACCCT
Organism: Zapornia atra; assembly: GCA_013400835.1. NCBI lineage: Eukaryota > Metazoa > Chordata > Aves > Gruiformes > Rallidae > Zapornia > Zapornia atra. The sequence continues at coordinate 101,277 of VZTU01029497.1, read as the reverse complement.
CTGAACACTCCTTCCAAGGGTGGCAAGCACCCCTTCGCATGGTTGGCAGGAAGCTGCTGTACACCCGCAGCCCTGGCTGGCTCTGCTGGTGGAGTTCAGGTTCTGGACTTGACTTCTCTCTCCAGTGCTCAGTTCTTTCAAACACCCAGGATATTTTAAGATATATTTATGTTTCTACAGATTTATTTATAGATGGATAACGTGTGCATGTCCATATGACCAGCGTGCGCATAGATCTCTGTGCACATACAGGAACTCGATAGAACCACACAGGAGTAACTGAACAACCCATCCCATGCCTCGTGCAGACAGGTCCATGGGTGGTACCTGCTGGGTAACACAACAAACCCAGCTGTGCAGCTGTCTAAAGGAGAAGCTGGGGCCTGGATGGTACAGAGCCAGCTCCAGGTTCTTCATTTATCAAACCCAAATCTGCACGGCCAGCAAAGCCACGGGACTGGAGAAGCCACAGGCTGTCACAGGGACCACGTGCTTTCATTGCATCCCCAACATAAACTGGACAAACACTTCACTTGTGTTCAGGGAGGTTTGACAGAGACAGAACCAACCTTCTGGATTTAGGGAAGAATTTAAGGAAGACCTGGTGCAAGACTAAGGAACTCCCCAAACTTGCCCAAACTCAGAGGTGTGAACGTAGATGGGGCAAGTCAGCTGCTCCTGCTTGCAAAATCCCCTTAGACACTGGTCTGGGATTGTGCAAAGAAGGAAACAAGGCTGAATTTGAAGTTAATAACCTGAAGCAGAAGCCACACAGCTCTCTGCAGGTGGCTGCTGTTACCCAGTCGCGTGTCCATGCGGGTTTCTCAGCACATCTACAGGAAAAGGGGTTTTGAAACAAGTAAAACAGAGTGCCCATGGCATGGCTGTTGAACCTCTCCTTTCATAGGATCATAGAATCATAGACTGGTCTGGGTTGGAAGGGACCCCAAGGATCACAGAGCTCCAACCCCCCTGCCACAGGCAGGGCCACCAACCTCCAGGCCTGGAGCTACACAAGGTTGCCCAGGGCCCCATCCAACCTGGCCTTGAACCCCCCCAGGGATGGGGCACCCACACCCTCTCTGGGCAGCCTGTTCCAGCCCCTCACCACTCTCTCTGTAAAGAGCTTCCCCCTAATATCTAATTTAAACCTACCTTCCTCTAGCTTCAATCCATCCCCCTTGTCCTGTCATTGTCTACCCTTCCAGACAGGCCAGCAGAGATCCAGGTTGAACTTCATTTCCCTAAAAAACCAAACCTCTCTGACCACCTGCTTCTCCTCCAGGACTCGTGTTTTCTCCCATTTCCAGCTTTTCCAGCTATTGCAGCTGAACAGCACAGAATAAAGAGTAAATTCTCTTTGATCCACTATTTTTCACCGCTCTAGGCAACAGAAAAGTAAAGGGGGGCTGTGAAAAGAGCCCATCTGGAAAAATAAAAAGTAAACACATGAAGGGTTGATATTTTATTTGGGATTGCTCCTCATCCAGGAACGAGCCTGATGAGATCGGCTGGACTACGGCATGAAGGATTGCATCCCTACCCCAGCCAAATCTGAAGGAAGCCAAAGAAAACAGAGTTTTACAAACAAGGAGGTTTCCAGAACACTTTCCTCTCACCCTCAGTGGGTCATTCCCTTCCTTGGATAAAAAAAAACCCTGATGGATGAAACAGGGGGAAGAGGGACAATGTGGTAAGAACCACTGGATCCAAATGAGACTAATGGAGAAGAAACCTGAAAGCCCAAACCCTCCCTGGGTCTCTAAATGGGTTTTCTTGAAGAGATTTGGAAAACACCCATTTGTTTTGTAGGAATGAGACTGCAAAGCAGTTATCACAGGCTCACAGCTTGTAAATGGACCGTTTCAAGACTTTCTAGGGAAAAAAAAAAATCCCACCAACCCCACTCAAAATTGCTCTTGTGATTTATGATGCTGCAGGAGTCGCTCGGTGTTACTCGGCGGCCCGGAGCCCAAGCAAACACAGAGCCTGACAAGCTCATTGATACTTGGAAAAGATTCGCCAGGAAAACCCTTGAAACACCACAGCCAGACTCCATACACAATCCTGGGGTTCATTTACCTTCCCAGGAAAAAAATCCAGCATGAAAAATAGCATCCAGCTCAAAAAGACATAAATAACAAGGCTGCTTACTGCCAGCTTCTCTTGTGCAGGAGCTCAACAGCACTTCAGCGATCCAGCAGCCACCACAGAGGTGCTGGGAAGGCTCCACCTGAAGCACTTTTTGGTTGGTGATGCTGACTATGAAGCAGGAGATACCAAAAAAGCACAGGAAGAGCTAAAACCATGTAGCTCAAGGCTCGGTGGCAGCGCTCATCTTCTGTATGATGCCAAGGGATTTCCTCATGGTGGACGTTAAGCCCTTGGTGTGCTGAGAGCAGAGGGTGCTTTGGGATGGTGGGAGTGATGATCTGGGTTTTCTTTGAGTCAGTTAATAAAAATAATAACCCAATCCCCCTCAGCTGGGGAAAGGGAATATAAAAGCACCCCAGAACGTTTCCAAGCAAAGTTACAGCTGAATATTTTAAATTTCCTGATTTTTTTAGGCTGTTTAAATTTATTATCCACCACCAGCAGAATTCAGATGTTGAGCAGAGTTATTCAGGAGTCACCTAGTTCCAGCCAAGATGTTCTGCTTGCTCCCAAGAAATGAATTAGAGATGCTGTTGGGACAATAACTTGGAATTTCCTGGCTTAAGTGGGCTTAAATTTTCAGTTATGTTTCACTAATGAACTTTTTCTGGTGAGCTCTATTTCAGAGCTCTTCTGTGATTACCCAAATTGGTTCCAAGTACCTAATCAAAATGAAGGCTGGATATTAAACAATGAAGTATTTGCATACCTTAGAGTAGATGATTGGACATCACTGCTGTGCTCTGCATATAAATTACAGCTGATAAAAATTCATGCTTATTAACCTCCTCTTGAAAAACATTTATTTCCTTCTGTTTGACTTAATTGTAGCATCTTAAAATAGATTTCAGGAGGCAGAAGCGATGTGGGAAGTGCCTGGAGTAGCTGCACCACACACAAACACAACCTGAAACCCAGGCTGTTTGCAGCTCTTCCCCACTCCTGATGGGGAAAAGCCAGTGTGATGTAACAGGAAGATCTCCTCAAGCATCTCCTCATACATCACTAGTATCCACTCTTATGGAAAACACCCAGAAAGAAGCTTCATTGGTTCTGTTTGTAACCAGGTCCTGGCTCTCTCCCTGTCCAGCCAAAGCTGTGAATCATCAGGCTGCTCTTCAGCAGGAAAAGCTCTTTCCAGATGAGCACTGCTGCAAAACCAGGGCTACCCTGGAACTGCTCGAGCACGGCATCATGCTGCTGCTTGCCTGTGCTGGACACCAAGCAGGAAGGGAAAGCAGGTGGCCCAAAGCCCTCAGTGATGCCTTCAGGTGACAGAAAGGTTCAGCTGAGTCAGGGGAATGGCCAAAAGCTCCAGCTATCCTGTTGGTCTCAAGAGAGGGGAGATGTGCCAACCAGGCTCCTCTTTCATCCTGGCTCAGCTGGAACCTCAAGCTCCTGCATCGGTGCAAAAGGTGTCCCAAGGAGAGCTTGTGCTTTGCCTCCCAGAAAGCTATCCAGATGTGAAGGGGAAGGCAAGGTTTCAGCTCAGAAAGGGATGTTGCAGCTAAAAGCTTGAGGAAAAAACCTGACTGGGGATGTTAAACAGGGAAGAACTTGGATGAAAAAGAAATTGCAGCCCAGCCTCAGCCAGGCTCTGACCTAAAGCCCACCCATCAGAAAGTCAGAAACTCTTCTGTTCTGCAGCCAGTGGCTTAGCAACTTGTCTCCCAAAAAGAGGAAGAACTAGGATGATGTATGAAGCTGGCAGCTGGGAAGAGGACAGGCAGTTTCCATACATCTCCTCTCCATCAAGGAGACATCACCTCTTCCTGCTGCAGGTGGGGAAGAGAGGTCAAGAGGGTAGAAATTGTTTTGTAATGGGGTAACACAGCCACCTCCAGCCCCAGCAGTTCACATCACAGTGGGCCTGGGTCAAAAAGGACTAGAACAGACCTGGATCTCAGTTTAATTTCCAGGTATGACATGTGAACCTGTGCAGTGAAGGATACAGACTTAGAAGGGGCCAAACTCAAAGGTGTGAGATGAAAAGGGAGCAGTGAGCTATGGAAAACGTCTGCTTGGGATATTGATGCTCTTTCCTACATCAGAAAAAAGCATTCTTAAAGGTTGAACACACAGAGAGCAGACCTATGATAGAAAATTCCTGAGCTACAGCCATTCTGGTTCCTCTAAAACAACACTATAAAGGCAGAAAGACAACAGGATGGACAGTTGAAGATGCCTAATCAATCATGTGCACGATATGGACTTTCCCTGGGTACACAAGGCTAACAGCCCCACGCTCCTCATAAAGATATTGGCTCCTCCTCTAACACTTGAAGTCTTTACAAGCTCTTAAAATCCACTGCTGACACACAGCCAGGGATGGGGAACCTGCAGCAACGCTACAGCTCCACTTTTTACAAGCTACAGGCTGGAAAAAGCAACCAGACTTGGTGGGGATGGGGAAGGGAAATAAATCCTTGAAGAACACTGACAATTTTTGGACCATCCAGGTGTGAGAGGTGGTGCAGGTGGAAGCTACAGGAATCACTCTAAGAGCAAAGCAAAGCAGAGCACTGCTGGGAGAAGGCTCCGCGGCCGCTTTGTTACCTGAGGTGGAGTAGGTGTGGAAGTGGGTCTCAGGATGGGAGGTGTTGGGTTCCTGCTGCCCCCTCCAGACATGATTTCTTCTGTTATATCTTTGCCTCCCTGGTTTGGATCCCGGATTCGGATCTAGGGGATTGAACAAAGCAGTAAGTCAAACAAGGCTTCCTGTTCCCTGCTGTGCTTGGGGTTTATGGAGAGGGCAGCATGGATGGGACATCACCCCCTTTCACTCAGCAGGAGATGGCTCTGATCTTCTGCAGGAATGTGGTTTGGTTCCCCTCATCTCAAACCTTAATTTCATCTCAACCCCCCAGCAACCAGTCAGAGCTCAACATGTGTGTCCCAGTGCAGGGTCCTGGAACTCAGAATATGGTCTCTGCTTCTGGAAATAAAGTTCACTGCAGCTTTGAAAGCTTCCCAGGCTGTTCAGGCACAGAGCTGAGAGTGGGCAGGTAGTGGCAAGAGGCAAGAAAGCAAAACACCAACAATTGAAAGTTTCTGTCAACCCAAAGACAGTGCTATCATCTGTCTGTCCCCCTTCCCAAGCACCCCTGGCTGAACTCACTCCCTAAACCACACACAAGAGTCCCCACTGCACTGCTGCAAGCAAACCAAGACACAGAACCCTTCTGAGCGCAGGGCTCTCACTAGAAACCACCAGGCTGCCTTCAATCAGCAGCTGTTAGCTGCAGGGGGGTGTGAGACTCATCAGCATCAGTGCTGTGGGATGAGGTCTTCTTGACTCTTTGGGTTATGAAGAGACACAAGCAACCCATGGCACTTGGGGCATCCACAGGCTGTGGTCTTCTCTCAGCTTTGATGGGAGTTTCTCTGCTAAAGCATTTAATCAAGCACAGAAACAATGGCTTCAGGGTTGGCATGAATTCCTACCCTCTCCTCCTCCTGCACAAGCAGTGAGTGGCATTAAAACACATTTCCCATGCCTAAAAGCTTGTAAGACTCAACCACTCAACTGGTTATGCATGTATATATGTTTAATTCTTCTTTAATTTCATTTCCTCAGCTGTGATACCAATCAGCAAACTGAAACAGCACAGCCAGAGAAAAGTGTGTTTTAAAAATCCCTCTCACTTTTCCACCTCCAAGAGCTTCAGTGGGCTGCCTGAGCCACAGCTGGGTGTATCTGAACATCTCTGCATTGCAAACAGCAGCAATGATCTGGCCATGACATGTTTTGGATGCTGAAAAGAGACTCCTTGGGACTGAAGAGGATGGTGAAGAGGTGGCAGAAGAATTACATCAGCCTCTGCTGACAGCAGCCATAGAAAAGGCCTTGCTTGCAAGCCCAGCAAACACATTGTTTGGCTCTTCCAGTTTCCCAAACCAAGTGTCATCTCAAATCATCTTCAAAAATCAAAAGAGAGAAATATTCTGCATTTTGAGACATGTACAAGTCCCATCTTCCTCCCCTGCCCCCAGGAAACACTTTGATGTTTTCCAACCACCCTGCCCCAGAGTGCTGTAAAGCAATTTCCTTTTCCATCCTTTGGAAACGATTCACCCCCCAGATGAAGCCCACCCTGGCTTTTTCTGTTTAAATGTTGCATTCACCTGCTGTGCTTCTCCTCTGCCCTGTTGTCATCCACCTGCAAACAGGTTTCAATTCCATTCACCTCTCTCTCTCCAGTGAATTGAGAGGAAATGTGGTCTCTGAACCTCCACCACCTTCCTAACACTGGGTGTTCAGGCTCTTTCAAGCCTGAAAATATGTCCACAACTTACTGTTTCTCTCTTTTCACAGAATCACAAGGTTGGAAAAGACCTTTGAGATCACTGAGTCCAATGTCCTATGCTAAAGCTTATCCCTGAGCACCTCACCTACTCATCTTTCAAATACACCCAGGGTCAGTGATTCAGCCCCCTCCCTGGGCAGCCTGTGCCACAGCCCCACAACTCTTTCAGGAAAGAACTTTCCCCTCACATCTGCTCTGACCCTGCCCTGGCACAGCTTGAGCCCATTGCCCCTTGTCCCATCTCCTGTCCCCTGGCTGAAGAGACCATCACCCACCTCTCTGCACCCTCCTGGCAGGTCAGGGGAGGTGGGGAGAAGGTCTCTCTCAGCCTCCTCTTCTCCAGGCTGAACACCCCCAGCTCCCTCAGCTGCTCCTCGTAAGGTTTTCCAACACACCATCTTAAACAACTGATTTTTTGGCAATTTGAACCAAATCCCAGCACTCTCCCAAACAGGCCTGGGGTTGCTCACTCCCACCTGGCTCTGTGCTAACCCTCTAAGGAGCAGTGGTGGCAGCTGCAGATCCCAGCTGTCCCAAACTCAGAGCAGAAAGTCCCTGGAGAAAACTGAAAATGAGACAGCACCAGAGCCCTGTGTGATGTTTAGTTACACTTAGGTGTAAGTTAGCCTCTCTGGGAGGATAAAGCTCAGTTTTAAAGGAAGATTGGTTGTAGCTTTGTTCACCCTTACAACCAGGACAGCTGTGAGCTGGGATGGATTGATCATTGAGGATCACTTACTGTTTTCTTCTCTCTCTTGGCTGGTGGAGGCTGCTGCTGCTGCGTAGGCACTATGATGGGTGCTGACTGATACACTGGCTGACTTGGGTAGAAGGGTGTTCCTGGGGAAGGACAAGGCAGAAACAAGAGTGAAAAATCCAGATGATTTGCCAACAGAAAAATGAAACCAAAGGCAAGAGGTAAAACTGGCCACCTTCTCCTTGCTCCCTTCACAACCCTGAACTAACATCCAGCTGTGTTTTGCTCTTCCCTACTTCCACTAAACCAGAAGCTGTTTCAAGGCAAGTGACTAAGTCACTACTTTGTTCCTTTTCTTAACTCTGAGAATGGGAAAAACTGAGGCAGGAGAAGCAAAGTGGCCTGTCCTTGGACTCCTTGGGCTGACAGTGGGTTTGCTGCTGGGATTTTTATTTGCCTTCCCAGAGAAATTCAGTCAAAGCCTTTACAAAGAATCTGCAAGTTCAACTGCAACCTGTTTTGGAGCACAGCCAGAACTTTTAATTACAGGCAATGTTCTTCTCATGCCATAACACCAGAAAAAGAAAGCACTGCCATGCTTATTATGGCAAAATTACACCGTGTCATTGATTAGGCTCATAATATCCAATGGAGCTTCATTAGGGGTTTCTTTATGGAACAGAGCTGGCTCAAAATGAGTGAGAGCTTAAAAGACATCAGCAACAGCAGCAAGGCAGAGCTGTCTTCTGGCTGGGGGTCAGGTAACATGTAAGGTGGTGCTGCCACTTTATTTGGGGTCTTCTAAGCATGGATAATAGATGGACTGTCTGCTCACACTTGCATCTGGAGCAACCTGTTTCATCCTTCCACTGAACTAAGCTCTGAAGGGGAATGTCAGCCTGTACTGTGCATGTCTGTAAGCTTGTCTGTAACCCTGTCTGTGTGCTCAGACAAAGAGCTTCTCTCTGCTCCAGCACCCGGGCAGCTGGCAGCAAAGAGGGCTGCTGGGCACCAGCACCAGGCTGCCAGGAGCTCATCCCACCCTAGTCCTTCCCTCTTGGATGCTGCAGTGACAGTGGCCTGAATGGCTCAATCAATGCCCTCGCTCCCCTCTGGCTCAGAAAGTGCAAACCAGGTTTGAAGGCTTCTCAGCAACCCTCCGATGCGGTCCTGTTAGCTCTATACACACCACATAAAGAAGCAGAAAGGGTGAGATAAGCTGGGAAGCAACTGAGGCTTCTCTCCCCTTTAAAAGGGATCTGTATTTGCCAGGAGCAAACATGTAATTCTGCCATGGGTGCCAGGCTGTGGTTGCCCAGCCTGGAAGGTAACGCTCCGAAACACCGACAGCTACAGCCACTGGGAAGCTGACAGCATCTCTGCCCCCAACCAAGGGCAGGTAGCACTCAGAGCAAACAAAACACCTCCAATTTATTGTGGAGAGGTGAAAACCCTTTAAAAAAGCTCAACAACCCATGCAACAGGGTGAGGACTGGAATAATCCTGGTGGAGTCTTCAAATGGCCCCACAGGGAAGGTAAGTTTTAAAGAAGTAGTGATGAGATGAGTGTCAAGATGCCTGACTCTGTGCCTCACTAGCACAGCACAAGACCCATGACCAAACCCCAGGGATTGCTTCTTCCCCCCTCACTACACACAGAACAAGGAGCGTGGGGATAAGACACAGTAACTGCTGTATCGCTGCGAACACGTTCAGCCGAACGGAACCCAGGGCTGCCAGGGGTAGTCACACCTTAATCACAGAATCATAGAATGGCATGGGTTGGAAGGGACCCCAAGGATCACAGAGCTCCAACCCCCCTGCCACAGGCAGGGCCACCAACCTCCAGGCCTGGAGCTACACAAGGTTGCCCAAGGCCCCAGCCACCTGGCCTTGGACACCCCCAGGGATGGGGCACCCACCCCCTCTCTGGGCAGCCTGTTCCAGCCCCTCACCACTCTCTCTGTAAAGAATTTCCCCCTAATGTCTCATCTAAACCTTCCTTCCTTTAGTTTTAATCCATTCCCCTTGTCCTGCCATTGTCTATCCTTTTAAAAAGTTGAATTCCCTCCTGTTTCTCTGCTCCCTTCAGGGACTGAGGTCCCCCCACAGCCTTCTCTTCTCCAAGCTGAACAATGATGGAGCAGGGAATAACAAATAGCCTCTGTTCTTGTTCATGGGTGATCAGGGGTAGCTCTGCCTTTCCTCAAGCACTCACACAAGCAACACTCTGTTACTGTGAGGTTTTCAGGAGCCAACAGTCAGGGCTGCGACACAACCAAACCGAGCAGCTAAGATGAAGTTGAAACAGATGCTAATCCATCTCACTGTTACACACATCTTCAGCTCAACAGAAAAACCACACCCAGAAAATGCTTTTGAAGAAATCCCCAAGCAGAACTTACCATAGGCATTGGGGAATTCACCAGGCCCTGGTCCTGGATAAAAGGGTCCTGGTCCCGGCGGCTGAACGGGATACTGCTGCGGCGGCCCGACGTACGGGGGACCGCTGTGACGATACTAGGGAGAGAAAAACAACCCCAACCCATCAGTTTACAAGGAGATGGGAAAAATTCCTGCTGTTGCATAGGGAACCTGTAAATCAAATCCCTGAATCAATGGGGATTTGATTATCAAAGCCACTGACTGCAGATTTAGAGGGCTGCTATAAGAGAGAGGGAAGTTATGTCATCTGAAGCCGAGGCAATGAGGACAGCAGTGCTGAAGTAGGAGAGAGTCGCTCCCCTGATTTCTCTAGTACTGTGCTTGCAGAAGGCCCAAGGTTTTAGAGTAACTGTGGGACTATTAAGTCAATTCAGATATATTTATAGCACTAAACATTTTCCAAGAGCTTAGTCTCATACTGCTTTTGAGGAGGGGCCCTGAAAAACTAGGAAGGGAATTTATTCTTTCCACCTCCCAGCTCAGAAGAACAACTCCCCAACACAGAAAAAGGACAGGAGCCAAACAGGCAACTGCCAGCTTAACTTCACCCCCTGCAAACTCTGAGGCAAGTCTGGGGAATATCTAAACAAAGCACATGTTGGTTTGCAGTTCCTTAGGTGCCTCAGGATGTATTTTTACCTGTGGTATACAGTACTGGGGGCCCTGAGGCATCGGGTAGGGCATCGGCAGATGGTTCACCATCATGATGTGTTGGTTGGTTTGATACACCGCGGTCGGCGTCTGCGCACCGGGACGGATGGAGGGGCTGCTGTTCTGGATGGTGGCTCTTGGAGGCTGGATCTGAGGCCTCTGAAAAAACTGGGGGAGGGAAGGTAGGCAGGAAGGAGAGGGGAGAGAAAAGAAAGAAGCAGTCAGACTTTCTGGTGGGGGGCGGGGAGGGGGAAAAAAACAAAGCCTGTGAAATATCTTTAATATTAGAATTATAATGGTAATTCCAAAGGGTTGCCACGGATTCAGAGAACTGCAGGGCAATTTATCTGTATGGAGCATGAGCACACCACAGCCTTCTATTTTACAAGGCAGGAAAAGGTAGGAAAGTTCTGAACTCCAGTAATTATTAGTCTGTATCTACTGAATTAGACAGCTCAGCTTCCAGAGCGGATGTTCAGAACGTTACTTTTGTCAAACAGGCTTTTTATAAAGGTGGGTTGGCTGCCAAAAAGCCACCTTAGGGAAATAAAACACCAAGGCAACTGTTCCAAGATACCTTCAGAGCAGTTAGAAACAGATTTTTAAAGGCCAGAGGTGCCTCATTCCTCTCCTTTTCTCCACCTGAGCTGGGTGATTTGTCTCGCCCTCCGTTTTCGGAACGGTGGCAACCTCTTCCAGGGTGGCACCAAACTCTTCTACCAGGGTTTGCATGAAGTGATGCCCCACGCAGATGGACCAGGTCCAGGAAATCAAAGCAGCCCACTGGTACAACCTCCATTCTCAACCCTTACGTGCCAGGAAAAGGCATCAGCATCCAGGGAATGGAGCATTCATGGCACTGGAAGCCTTGGCTCTGGAGTCTTTGCAATCTTGGAACTCAAGTCGGTCAGGTATGCATCAGACATTAAGGCATTCACTAAGGGAGTGATGATACAAGTGATCGAGACATTTATGCCATGCAGAACCAGGAGTGAAAGTTACCTGTATAGGTCTGAATCCTCCCTTCAATAACGAAGCAAGAAAGCAGCAGGAAACAGAAAGAAAGCCAATGGAACAGCTTACAGATCAGTAGGAAGGAATAGGATATCACATGCACCCTAATTGCACACAATTCCAGTCATCTTTCTATCCTGCTTGGGCTGATCTCTTATGGAAACAGCAAGGAGAAGACAATGAAGTGGTCCTGGGGACTCTTTACCAGAATCTCAAGGTATCTAGAGAAGTTTCACATGGAAGGATAAAAGTTAAAAAAAAAGAAACAGAAAAAAGGATAAACCCAAACCCAAACCATGGATATCTGCAGGAAAACCAGTACCACAGGAAACTTCATGTTTACTCTGCTCCTAAAACACAAAGTGTTTTTCTTTTCTGGTCTCTCTGAGTGATGGAGAGAAGCAGAGCAGCAGAAGCCCCATGCTCCCATCATGGGTTGGGTCTCCACTGCTGCCCCAAGATGAGAAGGGGGAGAAATGCCACACGTTTAATTCCTGAGCAAAGTAATAATCACAGTAATTAGGCCATCATACATCACATCAAAGACTGCTGGCTGATGAGGAGCATCAATGCAAAGAGTCTGTGAGTAACTGCATTGTAAGCAGTGAGAAGAGTGGCAGCCACCAAGGAATGAAGGAACAAGCTGGGCTTATCTGCCTGGGCATTCAGAGAAGGGAGTAGGACAGGAGGAAGCTGTCAGGCCTTGACACCTGACATGATGAACTCAGAAGTGGTCATTCATTCTGGTGAGGACTTTGTGACACCAAAGCTCTTCTCACACCAAATGATTTCCCCAGGAAAGCCATGGATGACTCCCCATCTCAGAAATCCAGACTCCATGAAGATGAAAGCAATGCTCCTATGTCCAGCCCTGTGAACCTGGATGAAGAGTCGTCACCGGCGCAGTGTGACCTGAGTTAGGAGATGGCAACTGCTTGGAGAGGAGAGTCTGGTCATGAGGGTGCAGAAAGAAAACCCAGAGAGCAACACACAGCCACACTCCTGTGTCAGTACACCCTGTGTGGGTGTCTACATGGAGGGGAACTACACAAGAGCTGCATCAAACAAGGGCAGGTGCAGAATTTATGGTGACAGTAACCAGAGTTTGCAATTTTTCAGTGTCCAAAGACACCAAACAGTGCAAAAGTCTTCTCTTCTTTCCCCACTAACTGCTGAACGATGACTGTACCTACCCTGGGAGCAGGGTACAGCAGAAGTGTCTCCAGAGGGGAGAGGGAAAGTCAACAGCCACAACGATGCTGTATTTACAGAGTGAAAACGGGCTGGAGGCAGAAGTGAGACCTCTCTACTGACAGTAACTACATCCATGGGGTGGCAGAGATGGGGGAGTCCAGCAGAGTGAATCCTGCTCCTCAAGTTCTTCTGCACACACATGACCTGCTCATACTGAAACCACAGAGAAAAGAAAATCTTACAGTAACATGAGCTCCTGGGTTATGGGTAGTTCTTCGTTTCCATCAGTGTCAACTGGTGCCTAAGAAACTCCAGTTCATGAAACACAAGCCCCAGCTCTCTCCTGCTGTAGAAGGAAGGAAAGCACACTTGGTGCACCAAAACAGTGCTGGGTTGGATGGCCTTGCTCTTCCCTCAAGAACTACACACTGCCATGGTAGGGCTAAGCTCTTCTACAGAGGACAGAAGATCTCCAATGAGGAAATTATAGGTTAAAAAAAAACCCCCACCTCTCAAAACCACTGCCCATGCCACCACAGAGGTAGCTCATATCCAAAGACAAAGAAGGAAGGAGAAAGATTTCACAACAAAAAGAAAGATGGAGACAGCAAGAAAAGCAAACCCGTTATTCCAAGCAACAAGAACATCATAAGCTCTGGAAGTGCCAAAAGAAGCAATATTCAAAGTCATTCTTAGGAATGGTTCACTATTCTGGCTTGATTTGCTACAAAACCCACCTTGCAAGGTGAAAGAGAGGCCTGCACAGGCAACATTTTCAAGTAATGCTAATGAATTCCCATGAGAGAACACCAGGAGATGAACACCTGAGGTATCTTGTCTCTATTTCTTCTAAGTGCAGGATGTGGCATGGAGAACATACAGGACCCGCTTGGGATGAAAGTGAAGGTACCCTGGGCCATGGCAAGGCTTCTGACAGAAGTCCTGCCTTACATGTCCTCACCTGCTTCCTTCAGAACTAAAGTCCTGCTCAGTCTGATGAAGGTCACATTAGCATGAAGCCCACTGCACGGCTGGTCAGATACCAGCAAGGGCCTGAGTCATGGCCCTCACGTCACAGCCCCATCCCTTATGTGCCCAGCTTTCCTGTGGGTCCCTGCAGGGACTGGAAGGGGCTCAGGGGTCTCCCTGCAGCCTTCTCTCCTCCAGGCTGAACCAGCCCAACCCTCTCAGCCTGTCAGAGTAGCAGAGCTGCTCCAGCCCTCAGAGCATCCCCGTGGCTCCTCTGGAGCAAGAGGTCCGTGTCCTTCCTGTGCTGAGGGCTCCAGAGCTGGGTGCAGCACTGCAGGGGGGTCTCCCCAGAGCAGAGCAGAGCAGAGGGGGACAATCCCCCCTCTCAATCTGGCCCTGCTTCTGGTGATGCAGCCCAGGCTGCCGTTGGCCTTCTGGGCTGCGAGTGCCCGTCGCTGGCCCCTGTCCAGCTCTGTGTCCATCAGGACCCCAAGTCCTTCTCCACAGGGCTGCTCCCCATCACATCACCCCCAGCCTGTGCTGGTAGCCAGGGCTGTCCTGACCCAGGGGGGCAGCACCTTGTGCTTGGCCTTGCTGACCATCACGAGGTTTGCAGAGTCCCACCTCTCCAGCTGCTCCAGGTATAACAACCTAAATCTCATTCTAACATTTCCTCTGATAAGAGAATTTGATTGCACCAGCATCTATCAACCATCAGGGCTGACATTCCCACCCAGAAAGAAACCAAACTGCTTCTAACACCACCGGTCAACTTCAGGTGCTTAAACCATGCTGAACAGAATCCTTCAAAGATCTACTAATTACAGGAAAGAACATGAAAGAACAAACCATTATGTGGCTGAGAAAGACACAGAGGCAGATGTTAATCACATGGCAGAGGGGCTGACACAGGAATCACTGCAAACCTCACCTTCCTGCTGCTTTCTTAGAAGAGCACAACATGTCATGGCAACAAATACTGACACAGCTACAGTTGGCTGTCCCATTTTTAGTACTTTTCAGGTGATAAAATCTCAGCCTGGAAGCCTGCTGCTGATGTTACACAATGTGAACGTGTTAAAAAGCTTCCCATGGGTTGGGGTTGATGATCTCAGAGGTGTTTCCCAACCTTAGAGAGTCTCTGGCTCTGTGATTCTTTCTGTTGGTGTCAAGCACCCTCCAAGTCTTGGGTTCCTCAAGTCTCATGGTCCAAAAAAATCTGCTTATTAAACACCTCACACTGAATATATGATTTGCTTTAGTAATGACCTAGGAAAGAACCAACGAGTCTCTGAACAGTGATGCACTTTCCACAGGGTGGAACATAAACACAGACCTGAAGTGAAGGTCAAGAACAAAAGGATCTAAACAAGATGCTAATTCTGGCGTTGCCTCCATCACCCAGTCACCCTGCAGACATTCCTCCACTGCTGCCTGGCAATGCAGCCCCTTGCCAATCACAAGAATCATCTCCCTCTCTGAGCACAAAGGCCTCATTCCAAGCCTTTGGTATTTTTTGTCTGGCTCTGGAAGGATGCCCACCTCCATGCTGCTCTCTGAGGTGGAAGGATAAAGAGGATCATAGAATCGGCTGGGTTGGAAGGGACCCCAAGCATCACAGAGCTCCAACCCCCCTGCCACAGGCAGGGCCACCAACCTCCAGGCCTGGAGCTACACAAGGTTGCCCAGGGCCCCATCCAACCTGGCCTTGAACACCCCCAGGGACGGGGCACCCACCCCCTCTCTGGGCAGCCTGTTCCAGCCCCTCACCACTCTCTCTGGAAAGATCTTCCCCCTAATATCTAATCTAACCCTTCCTTCCTTTAGCTTTAATCCAGGGGGGGGGTCCTGCCATTGTCTATCCTTTTTAAAAAGCTGAATCCCCTCCTGCTTATCAGCTCCCTTCAGGGACTGGCAGGCTGCAATGAGGTCCCCCCACAGCCTTCTCTTCTCCAGGCTGACCCAGCCCAGCTCCCTCAGCCTCTCTTTGTAGGGCAGCTGCTCCAGCCCTCTGATCATCCTCGTGGCTCCTCTGACCCCTCTCCAACAGTTCCACATCTTTCTTGTATTGGGGGCCCCAGATCTGGACCCAGGACTCCAGATGTGGCCTTTTTGGGTGGTTGTGCCCACTAAACACACTTACCTGCACTCCTGGACAGGACTTTCCCAAAGCTGCTCATTCCTACAGTACTGAACTGCTCAGACTAATGGGAGAAAAGCAAGAGCAAGGTGATTCTCCTGGAACAAACCTTCCAGGGTGTCCCTGTCCTGACATCACTGAAGTGAATGGGATTTATTTGTCCTGTTAATCTGGTGGAGATGAAATGGCTCCTTCTAAGCCAAGAGAAGTAAGAGTGCTGAGGAAACAGCTGAGTCTGGGAGAGCCTTCCTGCCCTGACCATGCCTCTCCTCCTCTCTTCCACCCATCAGTGTCACCTCCATCCCCTCAACAGCTACAAGCAGCAGCAAAACCAGTCCTCAGGGGAGAAGGATTTTGGCAAAGAGGCAATAGAAAAGACAGTTTCAGGCACACTGACCAGGACTGAAGGGACCTGTGCACATGTCCCAGTGCTGAAGAGGTCCTCTGAGTATTCCTGCCACCCTAATAAGCACTGACTAGGAGTTCCATAAGCCAGAGCTACTCCTAATTTTCATTCTTCTTCATTAAGTGGTTCCTTACAAGCCTGAGTCACACAACGGGAATACCAGAGAGCTTCCCAAACACCTGGCTGTCAGAGGATGAGGAAAACCAACATGAAGCAACGTGATGATAACAGAGAACCAGGCACATCACATGAGAAACACAGGGGCTGGAAAGTCATCTGCCTTGCTCTGAGTTGGAAAACTAGGATGCTCTCAGGGATGTGAAAGCCTGGTGACATCTTCAGCTCAGCCAACTCAACCCATTGACTGGTCAGGGAAATACTCAAGCAAGTTTCTAGCGACTTCCAAAGCCAAAGACATCTCATGGATACCTGGCAGTGGTCTCTATGGATTCTCCTTTCCTAGGGAAAAGGTGTTAAGTGGGGTGGTTAAAAGCATTACTCAGCGTTGCAGGCAGCTTGTTAGCAGGGTTATGCACGTGCTAGTAGCTACTAAGGGGCTGGTTTCTGAAGGTTCTGAGTTAGTGGGTGAACCACCTCCACCCACCCACCTCCCCCAGGCAATTAGTTTAGGATGATAATGAAGGGGCAGGGTACTGTACCTGGTGATGGGCAGGTCGAGGCCCCGCTGCAAACTGAGGAAAGGCGGGAGAAACAAACACAAAAGGAAAGGCACAAAGAGTCAGAAACACCACAAGGAAACCAAAATGTCACACTCTATGCANGAAACAAAAACAACCAACAAATAAAACCACAGAACAGTCAAAAGCTTTGCTGGGGGACAGTGACAGACAGGGGCTGAGATATAGAGTGAGCATCGCTACGGGGAAAGGGTGCTGCTTGAGAGCTGGGGGATGAACAGCCAAAGCTGCTAGGGATTTTGAAGGTGCTCTAGGTGCATGAATGCAGGTTGTTCTTCACCCTGCCTGGGAGGGGGGGAAAGAAAAATGAAAATAAAAACCAAACCCCAACTTAAAAGAAGCAGCGGTGGAGATTTTCAACTGCTTAAGGTGGAGGTAAATGGTTAAAGCAGCTGGACTCAGAGCTGTTCCAAATATTTGGTGGGAGCAGAGGATGGAGAGTCCTAGCTGGAGAGGGGGTAAGAGCCAGGTAGGCAGAGCTAGTGTGCTGCTGGTGAGGGAGGCACAGGATCCCCTGCAAGGCAAAGATCAGCAACTCTTTGCACATACACACAGTGGAATGTCGTTTGCAGCTTTCCCCCCCTCCAGTATAACCCTCTTGAAGGAGTCGGAATTGTCACCCCCATGTGAAACCTGGGGTGTCACTGGGGAGCTGAAGGCATCTGCTGCAGAGCTCAGGTGGAGGACAGGAGGTCCCGGTTCACAGCCCAGAGCTCAGGTTACCAAATCACTTCCCACCCACTTGGGTTACCCAGGGAGGAAAGCAATTGGTGTTTGACATGCTGAGTAAACATCAGAAGCATTTTCCAGTCAGTAACTGATTGTTAAAATAGAAATAAAAATGAATGCAAGAAATGGAAAATAGAAATAAAGATGACAAGGTATCCTCTCTTCCAGAAGCCAAGTCAGGTATTTAAACCCTTAAATCCTCAGTGTAATCAGCACAGCTCCATGATGGAGCAGATAATCTACCAGTAACAGCTCCAGTAACTGCACAGAGCAAATGAAACTGGATCCCATGGCAGCGTTTTACCCACCACATGCCTGTACCTGTTGCTGGCTGTGATGGCTTGGCAACTGGAGGCTTATGCCCAAGCATGCAGTACAGTCTGCCTCTGCTACAGGGAATAGGTATGTTTTCTATTTGCCTGAGAAGAGCAATCAAAACTGGCTACTAATTACTACTTTTCTTAATAAGAGGGGTTTTTTTTCAGGAAGAAAAAGTAGACCAGGGTTCACCTGCAGCCCTACTTCCCAGCAAGGTCAGTGTCATCAGATATGAGAAGAATAAATACTCACTGGTCCAGCTGATTGTCTCCCTTAGAAACATTTTAATTGCCTATATTTAAGATTTCCAAGAGCTAATCTGCTAATAGCAGCATTTATAGATGCCTGCTAGCCTTCACCTCATGGTGACACCTGGATGAGAAGTCACAAAAGCCTTCAGAGATGAGCAAATAGGCACATGTGGCTCTTTCTAGTACAAGAGTTGACAGAGAATGACCTGCATTGATTCACCAAAGGAAAGAGTTTTCCCACCCTTGAAAAATTTTCCTTAAGCCTTAAATTAAAGAAAGAAAACAAGAAAAAAGACAAAACATGGTGATCTTGTAGGAGTAAAGAGCTAACATTTCTGTTCTAACAGCACCCACTGGAGAGAAGCACTCAGACACTCACAGCATCCTCCCAAAGCTCAGGGGGGGAAGAGGACAAGTGGCTCTGCCAATGAGAAACAGGCACCTGGATGAGTCCTGGGGAGGTAAACACGCTTCAAATCCTTATTTTCCTAGAGGAAAAACTCCTCAAAGCCAGTTCAAATGTCCTGGCATTTGAGAAAAGGGAATAGAGCTTACCCTGACACAAGCCTTTCTGATGGGGCTACGTGCTCCAACTAATACATCAATGGAAAAAACCCCAAACAACCCAACACCTTAATCAAAAAGAGAATGATGGGCTGCAAAAACCTCAAGCTGCTTAATTTCAGGGCTGAAGTACCTCTTAGCACCATTCCACGGGGGGAAAATCCTCCTCATTGTTTTTAAAACAAGAGCTGGAAGCTTGTATCTTAAGGAGCTGAAGTATATTCCATGGCAAAAAGTAATATACATTATAAGAAGGGGAAAAAAAAAAAAAGAAGAAATAAAACAAAGCCTCAAAGTTAGTGAAAAACACCCTTGGCTCCTTTGCAGCGGTCACCACTGGCTATTGATTTATTAAATATGTTTTATTTTTTAAATAAAAATAATTCAGGTCAACAGGATTTATTCCTCTGAGTAGCTGTAAGCAACAGAACAAACTGTAGTCACTGCTGGCTTGGATTAAAATAGACCCTTTGGGGTGGATTTTCCTCCCCTCTGTGTGATGAAGGGAGTAGATAAAAAGGAAAACTTCTTTCTGAAACCCAGCTCTGACATCTCCACCACCCACACTCTTTGGGGTCCCACTCACTGCTTCACGGACAGTGGGGTGATGTTCTCTATCTGCTGATGTTGAGCTGGCACATCTTGGGCTGCTCTAGAAATAAACACCTCTGGAGTGTTCAAACACCCTCTCCAACCACTGTTTTTTTGGGGAGACCTCCTAGACCTCCTAGAATTGGATGGTTTTGTGTTAAAATCACCCCCTGCTCAGGGCTGGTATAGCAAGAGCTAATGGAACACTTTCAGGAGTGCTGAATGACTCTGATTTCATTCTCCTTCCCCCAGCTGAAGCTGCACGTTGAAGTTCTCACTGTCAGAGTGACACTACGATGCTAGAGGGGAGAAAACACAGAGGCAGTTGGATTGCAAAGGCAGCTGTCCTGGAAGGAACAGAAATGCCTGGATTCTGCAATTCCCAACAGCCTTTGGATGCTGAAACAGGATGGAGGAAGCTCCAGCCACTCGAGGAAGCGGGGTGAGGATCAACCTACCTACTCACACCAGCCGTGTGACAGACAGGACTGCGCTACAGAAGCCCTGGGATGGCAAAACCATCCTGCCACTTTCCTCATCCCCTCTTCACCCTCCCCTCACCACCAAAAAAAAAAAAAAAGACAGTTAAAAAAAGTCAAAAAGAATAATAATTCAAAAGGAAAATAATAAATCAAGCCCAGAACAAAATGCAAGAGCAGTTCAGGACCGGGGCTACTCTTGCGTTTGGTTTGGGGTGGGGAGGTGGAATGAGATGTTATGGGTGCAGCTTGGAAATGGGGGTGGAAATGGTCACTAGCAGAGCAGATGGCAAAAACTGCACACAGGAGAGTTTAAAAAAAACCAAAAAAAAACCAACAGAAAAATGGCTGACAACTGCAGAGGAATTCTTCCTCAATACCTCCTCAGTAACAGGCCCCAAACCCTACAATTTGACACATTTTTCTGTCCAAATTTCCTGAGGATGTTGTTATCTATTGAGCAACAAACCCAAAGATGCTCTGGTCTCTGTCCTACATCAGACCCTCCCCAACTGCAGTTCAACCCTGGACCTTGTATGGGCATTTAACCCAGCAGGAACTGCCATGGGAGCTCATGCTTTCAGCAAAGAAGCAACATCAGGGTATTTCTGTAGATCAGCCAACAACAAAAAGATGTGGTAAAAATAAATGAAAAGAAAGAAAAGAAGAAATAAAACCAGTGCCAATGGCACAATTGCCTGCAAGAAGGAGTACAGTTTGTTATATTGCTTACAATGCAGTATTTTATCCAGCCTCTTCCAGCCAGGGACCTGTAAACCGGACTCTGTTCCAAAACCTTCCTCCTCTTCCAGTTGTCTGTGCAATGTATTGGCACTGCTCTGCTGGGCTGTCAAAAAAACTGGTTTAGAGATGCAGCTCTTCAGTCAGGTTTTTGCTCCAGTTCTAACCATATCAACTCATTTGTGTGTTTTCAACAATTAAAAAGATAAGCTGATTATACTTACTGAGAAAAGAGGGGGGTTTAACAGCAGTATCCCACCTTACTGATCAAAAAGGGGGGACTAAGGAGGTGGAGGGGGGATCCCAGTTACAGATTTGCAGCTGTCCACATCACAAAGTTCATTAAAAGTGGTGTTAATGGGCCTCAGGACTGAGTCTCCTGGGAAGGCTCTGGAGGTGAAACCTCCAGAGAAGAGAGGCAAGCGCATCGGTGTGGCTGTGTGTGGTGGGGGAAAGCTTGCCCTGCAGATAGATGTATATATATACACACACACACATGCCTTATGTGGGCAAACAGAAGACTTTATCTGGGAGGCTTTCAGTTGCCATGCTTCAGCAGTGTTCATCTTCCTCTGAGAGGAGAAGAGTGCTGGGAACGGTGCGGTGGGTTTACAGGTGACCCGCAAGCGTTACGACGCAGCCGTGGATTTGCAAGAGGCACAGGGATTGCTGCTCCCTTGGCTAGCTGAGGCTTGAGGCATGGGGATGGTAAGCTACCATGCCTCCAGAAGCTGGGCTAAAGCATCTAACACCCTAGGAGGGCCTCCTAGCATCGTGTGGGACCTTGCTACGAGCAGAGGTTCCCCAAAAAGAGCCTGGTTTGGGGAACCAAAGTCCTACAGTAGCAGAGCAGTGTAACAATACATAGACCAAAAAAAGATTACAGACAAATCAAACCTACAGTTGGATGAAAAAGGGGCTCACCACAAAAAAGATCTGGGTACACAGAAGCTCTATGTTTAATGCACAGGCACCGACATGGGGCAGGGCAGGGAATGGTTAGAACTGATCCAGCAGCACCAATTTGGAAGCGATGCCCAGAGGCCACTGGAGAGTGAGAGCTGCTGCAGAGAATGGCTTTCACTTACTGATCTTTGGTGTATCCCTTTATGAAATACTTCCTTAAAGAAACAAACTAAAACCAAATAAATAACGAAGAAGTGAGAAAGATTCTGGTAATGAATCTATGCTCTAAAATGAAGTGAACCTGAAAGCAGGTAAGCTAAAAATAAATGGTGTTATTTGGATGTAGATGAGAATCCCTCCATTGCTTTGCTCTTCTGACTTCAAATGAAAAATTATCCTACCAGGATAATGGGTGAAAAAATTGGATCCATTTGGAATGTGCTTCCAGTTGAGGAAAACAGGCTTTTCCAGAGAACCAGCCAAGTGCTATGGACACACACACACACACACACACACACAGAGAAACACACCAACAAGGAAAGAAACGTAAGATGAATGTGACCGCGGGCTCCCTTACCGGCGAGCGGGTCTGAGGCTGGGTGTTCATTGTTTGAGGGGCTTGAGGGTACACCAACGTGGTTGGAGCTGCATTCTGTCCTGAGGGGTAAGGAGCCTGCCAGGGAACAAGGAAAGGAAATAAAATATGAGCGTATGCAACAATTCATCCCCCCCCAAAAGAGGAACTGAACAGGTTATGAGATGATTAGCAGTGAGATAAAGGAGAGAGAGGTGATTGCAATGAAGAAAGCCTTCTCCATCAAGGACCCAACTGCTTATCAACACTACCGAGTGCCACAGGGGGAAGAGGCACGGCAACGCCACGCTGCATCACTGAAACCCTGTGCTGCCCAACCCCCCAGCCACACACTCCCCACAAAGCCCCCTCTGAGTCCATGTCTGACTGTAGCTATTGCCAATAAACCTTCCAGAAGACAACCAAGGGGAAAACCCAAACTCCCAACACCTTTAATCCAAGCCACACTGCTTCAAAGGGTTTGCACCACGATGAGCCAGCCCCAAACCGTTACAGATGTGAGGCAGACAGTGGGTGGTGTAAACTTTTCATAGCTCCACTGATTTCGATGGGCTGTAACAATTTACACCACCAGATGCTCTTCCCCACATTCTTTTCCCAGAGTAACAATAAACCAGAGCTGCAGAGTTAGGCCAATCATGCATTACCCAGACGTTTAAGAGTAACTTTTCAGAGCACTTTTTTAAACAAACCCACCTTTTTCTTTTTTATATATATATTTATTTAATAATTTATTCTTGTGATGGTGCAAAACCCACCCACTGAACCACAACAGCCTTCCCTTTCAGGAGGAATCATCCCAAACTTCACTTGCTGCCCTGCAGTGAGCCACAAGTCCAGCTCCTCAGCTCTTCCCGCTCCGCTGTCTGTCCCTCACAGTGCAAGTGCTGCGTATCAGCACCACTAATGGTAACCACCACCCCTACTCACCTCCTGGCTACATACCACAGGACTTATCTGATGAATGAAGGAGCTCATCAGTTCTTGGAGCTCCACCAGGAGAAGGCCTTTGGGCTCACTTTGCTGATTATGGAGAGGAATCAGGCTTACAAACATCACAAGGCCTCCCTGAACACAGACTTACAATGCATTTGCAGCACGAGCCTTGCTGAAGAACCCCTTCTCTTGGAATTTCATGGCCCTTATGTTAAAATTTAAGAAGAATAAAGGGAATCAATTCGGTCCATAACGGGGTATTGAGAGAGCAGGTTTCACTGCACCGGCCCTCGCAGAATCACAGACTGGTTTGGGTTGGAAGGGACCTCAAAGATCATGGAGTGCCACCCCCCTGCCATATGCAGGCACACCTCTCACCAGCCCAGACTGCTCAAGGCCTCGTCCAACACAGCCCTGAACACTTCCAGGGAGGGGGCAGCCACCACTTCGCTCCCTGGGCACCCTGTGCCAGGGCCTCACCACCCTCACAGTGAAGAATTTCTTCCTCAGGCAGGTTTCAGGGTACCTTGGATTCGAACTGTGCTATACTTTATTTGAATGATTCAGGTTTGAAGCAATACAACAACGTGCTAATTTGTAGGCCAAACCTATCAAAGATGGAAGAAAGAAACTTCTAGACCATTAGCTATTGAGACAGATGATCCAGCACAATGCCCAGAGCTCTAGTTTAGGCAAACAGCTGAAGGAACCATGTAGAAACACCACAAAACACCTTGTTTCTAGGAAGAAACTCAGTCCCAAAGCCTGCAAAAATTCCCAGCCTGCAAGCTGGGGTCTCTCTGTGATTCTTTTTTCCTTCTAAGTCATCCCTAAACATAAAATCTCCACTTAACCTCCTGCAGATCAAAATGTAATCCAAGGTAATGAAAATATAGTTTAGAAACAATCCAGCCAAGGAATTTTCCAGTCTCAGAAAGCAAAACAAAAGCGATGAGGGGACTGAGCACAGTCCCATCCGAAACACCTCCTGCTGCAATTCCTCCTATTCCTACTTTGGGACCATGCTCAAATGGACCATTAAAGAGCAAAGCTTCACCATGAGCACACAGGCTCAGGCAGCCTCCCTGCTAAACACTGTTATCTTCTACTCCATTTTTACACTGCTTTTTGGGTCAAAAATGTACCTCTCCAAGTGTATCACTCGATCTTTGCTGTGATTCAGGACCCCGAAGCACACCTGATCATAGAATGGGCTGGGTTGGAAGGGACCCCAAGGATCAGAGAGCTCAAACCCCCCTGCCACAGGCAGGGCCACCAACCTCCAGGCCTGGAGCTACACAAGGTTGCCCAGGGCCCCATCCAACCTGGCCTTGAACACCCCCAGGGACGGGGCACCCACCCCCTCTCTGGGCAGCCTGTTCCAGCCCCTCACCACTCTCTCTGTAAAAAACTTCCCCCTAATACCTAATCTAAACCTTCCTTCCTTTAGTTTTAATCCATCCCCCTTGTCCTACCATTGTATACCCTTTTTAAAAAGCTGAATCCCCTCCTGCTTATAAGCTCCCTTCAGGGACTGGCAGGCTGCAATGAGGTCCCCCCACAGCCTTCTCTTCTCCAGGATGACCCAGCCCAGCTCCCTCAGCCTCTCTTTGTAGGGCAGCTGCTCCAGCCCTCTAATCATCTTCGTGGCCCTTGATGAGAGTGTTTAGATGGAGAATGTTCTCTAGTAGTTTGTGTCAACAGAGCAGCAAAGACTCTGGCTTGAGAGCTATTAAATGCTCTACTCAGCTCCTGCTGTGAAGCAGCTACCTCTGGGAGGTAAGCAGGGCAGGTTTTCCACTGCCTCTCCTCTCGCTTTGGTTTACTCCCACTCCAGCCAGCTCTCCCCTCCCCTTCCTATCACTGGCAAAACCTCTGATTCCTGTTAACAGCTAATTCACAAGAAGTCTTCTCATTTTCTGAGATATCAGATGCAGCATCAAGTATTTTCCCCTCGTATTTGACAGGCGTGAGTCTGCTCGAGCTGTTGGTGTCAATGCCATGTAACAAACAGGATGCACTGTACCTCACAGCAGTAACCACACCGTAGCACTAACAGGATGCATGGAAATTCCTCTCTCTCTTCATCCACCACCTAGAGAAGTTATCCTGCCTGAGGAGCATCGTGCTGCTGACCTCCCGCATCCAGGATATCTCTGCTCTATGTGAGATGAAGGATTCTCCTCTCAGAGGTTTTCCACATCAAGCCACACACCTTGCAAAGGGTCCCAGTGCTACTCTTCAGATCCCAGCAGGGATTGTGTTGGGAAGTATTACCAACACTTGTGTGGAAGAGGACCCTGACCTTCAGCTCTGCGTTGCCAGAGAAGAAACCTTACTGCAGGTGGTTTGAACTGCTGCTCCACAGCGTCCCAGCAAGAAGGGGGCTTCTTTAGGCTCACCAAACGTGTTTCCTTCAGGCTTAACTCACACTAATAAGCTTAAGTGAGATACAACATCCTCAAAGCTCCTACCCACCTCCAAAAGAGCTTCCTCTCAGCCACCCCAAGCACAAGGAAACTGGAAGGAAAGGAAGCTCAGCAATCACTAAGCCTAACACCCAGTGAGCGTTAGCAGGAAGACCACAAAGCAGGTGTTTCTAAACATGGGGCCAAAGACAGCCCCCTCACTGATCAGAGATGTCCCTTCTGACACTAGTGGGGCTGACACAAGCACAAGATGCTGCTATCTACTGTTAAATTTGCTTTAGGATTTAAACCTGATCAGAAGTATAGTGTTAAGTTATATATAAATATATAAAAGCAGCATGTGGAGGCTTAAACAGCAGCCACTGAATTTCTGCAATTAACCTGTCCCCCAAACAAGGTAATGTTGCTGTTTCTAACCCAGACAGATCACTCTCTGGGTGCCAGGTTTGTAACTGCAGCCTCGAGGAAGGAGCGCAGCACAAATCCCCCCCTGAAGGCAACGAACATCACCTAAACAAACACGTTGTGTAACAGTTGTGAAACAAGAAATGCTTCTGGCTGTGCCTTCACTGGTGTCTGCCATTAAAACAAAACAGGGTAGGGAGAAAAAGGAGGTTAAATAATAATAAAAAAGGACTTTCTAAATTTCTGTAGGTATTAAATTCCCATATAATTATGTGGCAGCCTAAATAAACTATCAAAACATCTGCTGGGATAAATCCCAGCATTGCTTTTCAGAAAAGTCAGCTGATTAAAAGTATTGCAGCTATTCATCTGTCAAAAGGACCTTTTCTTTTTCCCCTATGCCAAGCATCTAAATAGGTACAGAAAGGAACAGAATCACATGCAGTCACGCTGGAATCTGTGGCTTTTATGCACCGCGCCTGAAACGCTGAGAATGAGGTGAGCAAATGAAGAGAGCAATGGGGAAATGCTCCCCAAATCCCCTAAATAAGCTATGGGAGGGAGGGAAGCAGGGAACCCAGGATCACTCTGGATAAAAGTTTGGGTTCAGAAGCATCTAAATGCTGGCACTGAAATCCCTGAAGTACCAATACGTGGAACTGTTGGAGAGGGGTCAGAGGAGCCACAGAGATGCTCAGAGGGCTGGAGCACCTGCCCTACAAAGAGAGGCTGAGGGAGCTGGGCTGGGTCATCCTGGAGAAGAGAAGGCTGTGGGGGGACCTCATTGCAGCCTGCCAGTCCCTGAAGGGAGCTGATAAGCAGGAGGGGATTCAGCTTTTTAAAAAGGGTAGACAATGACAGGACAAGGGGGATGGATTAAAACTAAAGGAGGGAAGGGTTAGATTAGATATTAGGGGGAAGATTTTTACAGAGAGAGTGGTGAGGGGCTGGAACAGGCTGCCCAGAGAGGGGGTGGGTGCCCCGTCCCTGGGGGTGTTCAAGACCAGGTTGGATGGGGCCCTGGTCAACCTTGTGTAGCTCCAGGCCTGGAGGTTGGTGGCCCTGCCTGTGGCAGGGGGTTGGAGCTCTGTGATCCTTGGGGTCCCTTCCAACCCAGACCATTCTATGATTCTATGAAATAACTGCAGCACCTTGAGCTGAAAGAGAACGGGCGACTGCTGGGCTGCTCAGCTTTCGAGGCAGAGCAGTTTGCTTTCCCTTAAAGCTTTCATCTCAGTGATTTTATACTTCAGATGTGGCTATTCATGGGGGGAAGGAGATAATAGTTCTGTGTTTATGTATCCCTGCAACCAGCTGGGGAAAACCCTATCTGGGTTGGGTTTTTTTTTCTGTGCAGTTTCCACCTTGGGCTGCTGACTGTGCTGAGGGAGAAAAGAGGGGGAAAAAAAAGAGAAGAAAAGAAAATAATCACTACCAGTGAAACAAATGAAAAAAGTTATTCTTAGCTCAGTTATAAACACTGAGCCTGCTGCGTAACATGACTCCCTCGGTACTGCCTGTACTGGGAATAAACAGGCAAAGTACACACATAGGGTTCAGAAAGAGCTGAGTCACACAGCTCCCTGCCTCCCAAAAGCCCATGGAAATTTTTTTTTTTGGAACAAAAAAACTCTTAAATCCCCAGGAGGAAAAGGTGTCACTTGCTGAGCTTTCTGCCTTCGGTGGCACGGTGTGTTTTGGTGTGGGATGGGGTGAAGCCCCGTCGCCGTTCCTTCAGACCTCCCTTGCCTTCAGGAAGAAGTTTGGCAGGGTCTATATTTACTGGAGTTACATATGAGGATGAGAAATGGTCTTGTAGTTCCAACACATGACCGTGACTCAGGAGCTCTCTGCTCTATCACCATCACTATCACTGTGACCTTGGGTGAGAAAAACCTTCGGACTTCCAGTTACTTCCCCGGTAACACCACGGCAGTGACCACGCTCCAGACTGGGACAGGCTGAAACTCCATTGAATGCCAATAGGGAAAAAAAAAAAAGAGCAAAGCTTTAATCTCTTTGGGAGGAACGTGACAGAGTAAGCAAAACATTTTACAACAACATGGAGCGTGCTGGGGCCACAGGCAGCCCTCTGCTAGCATGCAGCAAGCCCAAAGGTCCCTTCTGCAGCACGGCCACCACTGAAAGCGACACCGTGCTCGTGTGTGAATGCAAAATACACAGGACCTTGTCATGGGGGGTTGTATCTCATTTGAGTGGGGGAAGTTTTTTACAGAGAGAGTGGTGAAGGGCTTGAACAGGCTGCCCAGAGAGGGGGTGGGTGCCCCGTCCCTGGGGGCATTCAAGGCCAGGTTGGCTGGGGCCCTGGGCAACCTTGTGTAGCTCCAGGCCTGGAGGTTGGTGGCCCTGCCTGTGGCAGGGGGGTTGGAGCTCTGTGATCCTTGGGGTCCCTTCCAACCCAGACCAGGCTGTGATTCTATGATCCCTGCACTCACAAAAGGAGAGCTGCCAGCTGAAGACTTACTGGAAGCATCACTGCACCGACTGTCCGAAAGATCCTGAATCATTTTATGCTGAGAAACGTAAACAGCAAAACCACACATCAGTGGGATATGGGATAAAAGTACTGCAAGGTCAATCCCTGCCCCCAAGAGATCCCCACCAAACCCACACTCATTTCCCTGGCTGTTCAGGGATTTCTGCAGGAAAACCAAGGCATTCACTGGCCCAGAAAAGTCCCAAACACCAGTTAAAGCCCCATCAGGTCACACTCACAGTAACACCCAGTCTGCTTTATACTAATGGCTCCTGTCCCTAAGTGTCTAAATTCTTATTTATCCAAGCTCCCTGACACTAAACACAGCTTTCCCAGAGTGAGGCACAGAGAGAGCACTGCAGGAATCATCAGTGAGGTCACTGAACCAGCATTTCCCTTTTTATCCCAGTTTAACAACTGGGCTCAAGTTTTCCTTCCAGCTGCTGAACTATTCTCCTCGAGGAAAAACCACACCAGGAAACATGGGACAGGCTGTGTTGATGCACCAACCCTTGAAGGTGCTCCTAGAAAGTTCTCCCCTGGGTTAGCAGCTGGGAAGGCAGGAGCTTGGGTCAGATGCAGGAGAAGAAATTCTCCTGTAGAAGCTTAAACCGTCTTTTGGATCGCAAGGACAGTGCCAGCAAGGCCATGGCTGTGAAAGTGTCCAAAATCTCCCAATTACAAGGAGTCTGGTTTGGTTTTTTATGATTTTAACATGAAAAGCAGCATTACTGCCAGGCAGAGAACAGCTACCAGTCAGAGGATCCCAGAACAGCCCAGAATCTCCTGCTACTACAGCCTACAAGTCACATTGCTCATTTTTCCACCCGGATCCTGACTTCCAAACACTGGTAGCATCAAGTGAAAAGGGATGAAGGGGTTTGTGCCATGCTGTCTCCCTCACCAACCTCCCAGGGACTGCAGAGATTGCTGGACTGGAGGTGAAGCACCATCTGACCTAAAATTAAAATATTGGCAACAGACAAAATAACTCTTTAGAGATGCCCAGGGTTCTGCTACCTCACCACAGAGTCAGCAACCTGTGGGAAGAGTCCAGGTAGCAAAGAATTAGCTCTTTTAATCCACTTGTGCTCAAAATAATCCACAAATTAACAGCAAAACAGCCCCAAGAGCCCTTCTCAGACCTCCAGTTCCACTCAGGGTTCCGTTATCAAGGTAGAAACACCCAGACTGGGGAGAAGCACCTAACAAAACCCTACCCCCTGCACCATTCCAGCTGTGCTACTGATGGCTGCACGTAGGAGCAATGAAGTCCTGCAGGAAAAAGAGCATTCAATGCCAAACCAGCTCAGAGAAATCCTGCCAGAGCCAACCGTGCTCAACACACCAACCACCATTCCCTTGGACCTGTCCCAATGGCACCACAGTACCTGGAAGCTCACACTGCAATCGTCTGGGGTTAATTCCTTGAGTGTTATTTGGGTTTTATTACTGTTTTGGTAACTTGATTATTCAAACCTGCCTTTTTTCTTTCTCCCCTGAACGGGGTCAGGGTGGATTTCAAAGCTGCTGTTTGCAATGACTTGAGTCACCACCCCTGGATGTGCTTAAAAAAAGGGTAGATAAGGTGCTCAGGGATATGGTTCAGCATAGGACAGGAACAGTTGGACCTCATGATCTTAAAGGGCTTTTCCAACCTTGTGATTCTGTATATTATGAATTGAGTACACTCAGAAAATAAACCAAACCAGCAGTATCTGGAATGTCTCTCCATAATCTAAAGACCCAGCCCATCTGTTAATACTATGAATGATGATGGAGAGGCTTGAATTATTAAACATCTTCATTTCAGGCTTTTCTACCCTTGCAAAGAATGTGTATTCCCACACCACTCCTGTGAACTAAGCCAGCTTCAAAAATAGCACAACAATTAAACTAATAAATAAGGACAATTCCCCTCTGGATGCCTGTAGTTCAGCTTTCATTGTTTACAACACTGCTTCAGCTGCATACCATCAAACCCATGACAGCTACATGTTCAAATACACAGGTTGCTGGGTACACATTGCATCAAGAATTTCCAGGGTGTTTTAAGCAGCTTGTTTGCAAATTAGGCAGCACCACTAGAATCAGCTCATCATCACCTCTCTGTAAAATAAAAATACACAGCAGTTCTACTCTGCTGACTCGCTGTACGATGCATCAGCCACTTGAAAACACTGGTTTTCTGCATATATTATTGGTATGTATTACTTGGAATATTCAAAGCCCCATTAAAATCAATGATATTCTGTGTAATATGAGCTAGGGAGCTGCTTTGGCAGGGGGGTTGGGCCTGATGACCTCTTGAGGTCCCTTCCAACCCCTGTGATTCTGTGATGTGAGTACCAGAGCTGTTCTCCAACATTGAACAGGTTGCACGGATTAAGGGTTTCCACTTGAAACCAGAATTTAACACAATTCCAGGGCAAATATGGTGCACTCCTAACGAAGGGACTGGCTTGTGACACCAGTACTGAGCCTCTGTGCATGGGATTTAGGAGGAAGCTTCCAGGTTTGGGTTTGGCTGGAAGCAACGAGTCAATGGGGAGCGTGATTGCTTGGGGTGTTTATTTAAGTACCAAGCAGTTTTGAAAAGCCATCTCCTCAGAACACCAGCCTCTCAGTTAGCTCCAGGTGCCCAGCCCTTATAAAGGCAGTGGGGATTTTAGGGGTTCACCAAAGAGCAGACTAAAGTGGAGAAGAGCCAGCGTGGCCAGCAGCAGGCAGCATCCTCACTGCTCCTCCTCTTCCTCGCAGCTACGCTGGTTCCCACTTCCCCTTTTTCCCTAAGCTCAGCCTTTAGGAGAATTCCCAGTGTGGGTAGATATTAAACTCAGCCTTTAAAAGGATAAAACTACCCTGGCCCAGGAGGAATCACTTGTGGCTCAACCACTGTCATCTCTTTTCCTCTGCAGCAGTTTGTCTCCAGGTATATCAGCTGTGTCATTACCTGCCCTCCTCAATTTTTAACAACCTTTTCTTATGGGTTCATATGATTTAGTGTCACACATAGTATCACAGAATCACAGACTGGTCTGGGTTGGGAGGGACCCCAAGGATCATAGAGCTCCAACCCCCCTGCCACAGGCAGGGCCACCAACCTCCAGGCCTGGAGCTACGCAAGGTTGCCCAGGGCCCCATCCAACCTGGCCTTGAACACCCCCAGGGATGGGGCACCCTCCCCCTCTCTGGGCAGCCTGTTCCAGCCCCTCACCACTCTCTCTGGAAAGAACTTCCCCCTAATATCTAATCTAACCCTTCCTTCCTTTAGCTTTAATCCATTCCCCCTTGTCCTGCCATTGTCTCCCCTTTTAAAAAGATGGTTCCTCCCCTGTTTGTATGCTCCTTTCAGGGACGGGAAGGCTGCAGTGAGGTCCCGCCACACTCAAGGAGGCAAAGGCAACATTCCCCCTTGTCCAATCACTAAAATCTTCTAATAAATCCCTCCCCAGCTTCCTTGTAGGCCCTTTCAGGGGCTGGAAGGCTGCTGTAAAGTCTCCCTGGAACATTCTCTTCTCCAGGCTGAACAACCCCAACTCTCTTCAGAGAAGAGGTGCTCCAGCCCTCCTAACTAAAGAAGCAAAAGGCACAGGAATAAATCAAAAAATAACGAAATACGTAATAGTAGCCAATATTCCCAGTGTTATTAACCCAATCAAAACCCTACTGATCCTATTACAAGCCAGGAGAGTTCAGCTGCACTTCCAGAAGGTCTTTAACACAAAGGCCAAAAGAAGATTACCCTTCTCCTGGATTTATCAGCTATTAAATAACACCCATTTTCAAACCTCTCCCAGCAATCTTATTTCCCCACAAGTTGCATTAAGAATACGTGTAGTGACAAAGCATGACCTGGATGTACAGAAGCACAGGCAGGAAAAGAAGTGAGAAGTACCAGAGGTCAGATTCTTGCCTGCTCAGATGACCTTAGTGCATGTTTCTGGAAGGCAGGTTTCCTGCTCCTGAAGCACCAAGAGTTTGGGTTTACATTTCCTTTATCCTTATCACCTGGTACAGACAGGACACTGAAATGTGCTGCTGGGATGGGCAGTGTGCACGTGGCAAACCCAAAACTCTCTCTTCTGGCTGGTCCAGCCCTGATTTCTTCATTTACACAAAGAGAGTTTAACTTTTCATCCCATGCCTGCATCATCACAACCACAAAGACAATTGCTAATTAACATCCCAACTGACGACCTCTGCAAGTTCCAGGATACCACATGGTTTTCATCATCCCAAGACCTGGTATAACAGCAGCTTAGATGAAACCAAGGGGGTGCTGTATGGAAAATGTTCTCTGGGTAAAGAGCTCCCTACAAAGGATAGCGAGCCAACCCCAACCAAGGCATCCACCAAAGACCCTCTCCAAACAGTGACCAACGGGGTCTGTGTACAAATGAGAGGATGAAGTTTGGGAGCCCTCTGTGCATCAGGGGCTGTGGAAGTTTATTATCTGACTTCACACATAGACATGGACATCCCAGAGCATGAATGGGTGAGGATACAACCAAATTGCCATCCTCCATCCATTCTAATTTGTTATAAAAAGCATCTAAAATCTAGATTGGGCTACGAAGGATGGGAGGGAAGTATTGAATAAACATCAGGGTTAGAGCAGCATTCCGCCTCCTGTAGAAAGGATCCAAGATAATAAAAGAGGGGCTCAGGGATTGCCTATAAACACGCTGCAGATGGCATGCAGACATGCTTCCTGGCACAGATTCCCAGACCTTAAGGTACTAAGGAATGTCTCTCTGCTATTACAAACGCTAATTTAGCAATGGTGACATTTTTGAGGACCAGAACGAGACCACAAAACTCTTTTCACTTAAGGCAAAGAACCAGATGGTAACAAGTTTCAGCTAGTACAATCTGTTTTGGATTGAAATCAGCCACCTAAAAGTCAAGGTCTCTGTGCACCAAGAGCCTGAGAACTCGGCTCTCCTGCACCCCTGTTTTCTGTGGGTCTATCTCAACCTTGTTAGAAACGGGTGAGGGATCAGGAACTACGACAGCCTCAGAGGTGGGGGGGAGGTCTCAGTATATGGCACAGGGTCCCTGGCTGACCACACACCTCATTGTTCCAGCCCAAGAGGCAGCTGTGGGTATGAAGCATCGAGCTGCCCAGCGTGTTCTCAGTGAGAGTGAACACCTTCCCCAACTGCAGAGGAAATTCCTGGCCACTTGCTCCAAGCGTGGCTGGCCGGTGCTTATGAGCTGCAGGCCCCCAGCACACACACCACAGCCCAGAGTCTTTTCCAAACCATTCCACTCTTGTGTTGATTTATCTCACATGCCAGAACCCACTGCACTGGTTCCTTGGGATCTTTCAAAACGCTCCTAGGTCACCAGGAGGGATGAAATTGTCTTCTCAAGCCCAAAGTTTCGCACGCTGCCTGCTGCTCGTGGTACAACTGGGGGGGAACACTCTCCTCCTCTTTTCATCACTCACCAAAGCACTTTGCTGCTGCCTCCTTCCAAGCCCCAGCCTGGATGGTTTGGAAGAGCTCTGCTTTCCCATTATTCCCATCCTACAGCAGGGCTACACCATAAATTACTGCAATGTAAAGCAGGGAGGGGTGGAGGGAGCCGATTTACAGCTGCTTTGTGTTAACTGCCCGTGTGAACGCTCTCTGCCTGCACTGCTTGCATCGGGTTCTCTCATGGGCTGGCAGTTACCCTGCAGTGTCGCTCTACCTGATCTCAGGGTCACCTGCTCCCATGGCCATGCCCAAGGAGAAACTTCTCCAACTCCTTCCTCAATGACTTCTTCATTCCTCTAAGAGAATTACCTCAAACCAGGCACTTCTGAAGTCTTCAAGCCAGGAGGGGAGGCAGAGGAGATGCCCCCCCCTCCTCTCTCCGTCTGTCTGAGGGGCCCTTTCGCTCAAAGAACAACAGAAATAGGAAATTTTATGTCCATGGGGCCACATCTGGCCATAACATCACTGCAGCAACACGTGCTCTGCATTCCCCAACGCCGGCGGAGTTCAACACATTCCTCAGTGCAGCAGGATGATTTCAAGGCCCTGGAATTCAGGCAGCAGAAGCGCTGTCTCTCGCTGTGGAGACGGGAGTGTGGGGCTGTTTCTCATCGCTGCCAAGCTCTTCTCATTTAGCTGCAGAACCTAATTCTGAAGGGCAGCAGAGCGCCTGGGGCTGGTCGTTACGAAAGGCTTCGAAGGAAGTCACAGCAAGCCTTTCTCTTGGTCTGGCTACATCAAATGGAAAAGGTAGAAGAATAAAGTGTAAAAGACCCCAAACCCCAGGACTGCACAACCATCTGTTTCTGTTTAGTTAAAGAAAGTTAAAGGAAAGGGCAGCTACAAAGGTACAACATGCATCTGCACCTGACTCAGGAGACACTACACATCCCATAGTCTCCTGTCTGCAGCTCCCTGTGTCTCTCACAGGCCATGCAACACTGTCATCTTGTCGCACGCAAGGCTGCAGACCTCTGCAGCAGCACGGCTCACAGAGCTTTCCTAAGGGACAGCAGTTCCTTTCATCACTCACTAACACTTTAAGATGCTACCTCACCTCCCATCACCCAGACCTACTGGAACAGGCAGGTTTAGAGCTGCCAGGTCAGTGAGGGGACGTCTCATGGAACCACAGCACTTCTTAAACCTCCCTTTTCCTTTGGAGTGCGGCATCCCCAACAACCCCACGCTTGAAAAAACCAGCAAGCGACTCCAAGCCCCAAGAGGAAGGATGCTGAGATACCTCCTAGATAAAAGCAAGGGACTGACCTCTCTGCTGAGCCCCAGCCTGCCAGCACCCAGAGGAATTTGTGACCACACCAGTAACACATATTCTATCACCGGCAAAATTATTCTTAGACCTAAGTGATACCCAAAGCCCAGAAACACACAGAAGATTTGCACTCAGTACTGCACAAACAGCAGTCCCTACCTTGGCAAGGCTCCGTTTCATGAGGATTCCTTAAGTCACAGCTCTCCAGGAGACAACAATGACCCCTTAATGAGATTCTAATTCAAAAGGAGTGGTCTCTTACCTTTTAACTACTGTGTTAAGTCAAGAACACACCACCCCCTCGCCACGCAAGAACATGTGCTGCTGCCTGAGGCATGACTGGACAAACACCAAGGTTGCTTAACGTTCAATCACCAGCTCAGTGCAAGTTAAGATACTGAATAGTTTGTGAGGAGTTATAGTGCTGTTAAAGATACCAGCAGTGAACCATTCATCAGAATACATCAGCTCTGGTCCCTTTATCTCAAAAGGGAAGCAGCAGGATTTAAGGGGTCTGAGAATTGGACCAAAAACCCCCCCCAAATTACAGCATG
This sequence comes from Zapornia atra, assembly GCA_013400835.1. Classification (NCBI taxonomy): domain Eukaryota; kingdom Metazoa; phylum Chordata; class Aves; order Gruiformes; family Rallidae; genus Zapornia; species Zapornia atra. Next base: position 65,848 of record VZTU01029497.1, on the reverse strand, counting down.
GAAAAACTCTGAGGTGCTGAGAGAGTTACAGGAGTTTGTTTAGCTAAAAGAAAACAGCTCAATAAAGTCACAATAGAAGCTGACAAAACTACAAGTGGGTGGAAATCGGAAACTTCCACTCACCTCATTTCTTAGCACAAGGACAAGAGGGGATTCCACAAAAACCCACAGGAGGTCCCAGTAATGCTTTTATCCAGCACTGCCCAAGTGCAAGATTTCTTACCATGAGGTAACATTGAAACACCTGACAGGGGCTGAAGTGAATATTCTGAACGTTCTTATGTACAAGAACACGTTATGTGTAAGTCATGTGTAAGAATATTCAGAAGTCTCCTGTTAAAGGGGAAAAATAAAAGGAAAAAAACCCTGCAACCTTAAAGTTTGCCCAAACCTCTCAGAGTTCAGGGGTGGGGAAACCTTCTCTGGGGCCAGGTTATCCTGTAACTGCTTACGTCAAAGAGTCCTGAAGCTCTTTTCAGCCTTACTGGAGGAAGTGTCCCAAGTGTAGGCACTTCATTTTAACTCTTCACCTGCAACTGAAGGGACACCACAAGAGTGAAAAGACCTGGGCAGAGGCAAGCTGGGCATGAATAGAAACTACTGGCTTTGCTGTTTTGCTACTGAATCCCAGCTCTGTAGGAACCAGTTGGTGAGAGCTCCCCAGCCATTGCTCCTCTGTGGTCCCAAATGCACACAACGACCAATGCTTTGCCTAGCTTATCACCTTGGATCTTGGAGGTTTTTCCCTCCTCTCACTGAGCATGCAATGAACAGTCCCACACAGAGGACAAATATCCTTCCAGAGCCCCCAAGGATCCTGAGTGGACATGGAGGATGGAAGGTCAAACCTCTCCTACGAGCAGCATCGGAATGACACAATCTGATGCTCATTTCCAAGAGGGCAGGAGCCAGCAGAACAGGAAACAAGCGTTTTCCTGGCTGGTTGGAGTGGTGATTTGGCACAGAGCCCACTCTCTACATACACACTGACTCAACAGGAAAATATTAAGGGAAGAAAAAACCCCCCTTGATCAAAATTCATTTTTTTTAATGAGGCTGCCCAGAATGTTCTCTTTCCTCCCTTCATAACTGCCATGTGATTAGCTTCCCTCTGTTGATGAGGTTTAAAGGGAATTAGTTTCTTGACACATGACAAAAGCCAGGTAACATTTTAGGGTTTGCTCTGTTACGTGAGGCCATCGCCCCTTGTCCTGTCCCCACAGACACTGAGAAGAGGCTGGCCATGCCCCCCTGTGTCCCACCCTTCAGATACTGATAAATATTGATCAGATCCCCTCTCAGCCTTCTTTTCTCCAGGCTGAACAGCCCCAGTTCTTTCAGTCTATCCTCATAAGGGAGATGCTTCAGTCCTTTCATCATCTTCGTAGCCTCCTCTGGACTCTCTCCAGGAGATTCCTGTCTTTTTTATCCCAGGGAGCCCAGAACTGGACACAACACTCCAGGTGGGGCCTGACCAGGGCAGAGTAGAAGGGGAGGATCACCTCCTTTTATTCACATTCAGGTTCTGTCAGTGGTTTTACCGTCCCGCTTCAGAGCATCCAGTACAAACCATCTGAAATGGGAAATCCCTAACAGAGGGCATGGAGCACTTTTCCAGCATCTAAAATGCCCCAAAGCCACCTCACCAGACACACTGCTCATCACAGAGTATTTCCTACAACTCTTCAAGTTGCTTTTAGTTGCAGTTCCACCAATGAACCAATGCCCATAATAAACCTGAGCTACCTGTAAGTCACCAGAAGGTTCCAGCTGCATTATTGGCTCATCAAGTTTTATACATCAGTCATGATGAGATGAGACAGTGATCTCAATTTCTGAGCAATGAAGCTGAGAATCAAAGAAGAGGAAAAGAGAGAGACTGGGAATGCTCCCTGCTCCAACATCACGTCTTACCTGTGACAGCCCAGGGGACGACGCATGTCCCGGTGGTGTCGCAGCAAGATTTGGGTGTCCCTTATTTATTTCATGTGCAGTGTAAGGGGATGGGGCAGGAGGACCAGGTTGTCTTGCTACTTGTGTTACCTGTGTGGAGATAAACTGTTAGTAAAACATAGTATTAGTAATCCAATCTGAAGAGATAGGGTCATCTTCTTTTTAAGAAAGCCAGCTCGCAGCATCTTATATCTATATATAAAAATATGTATTTATCTAACTGAAAGGCTATCCAAGCTATTTATATGATTCAGGAAAAGTGAGAAGGTTCAAAAAAATAAGAACCCCAGCTAGAGCCACTGGTGGAAACGTGTAGGAACTGGATGAGCTTCACTGCTGTGGTCTTGCTTTACAACATCTCTTTGACTTCAGGCCTGGGATCTTCTGATCTTTCTGTTAGAAGCCATACCAAACAGCATTGTGGTTTTGCAAAGGGAAACACGTTACTGGTGACCCAAAAAAACAAAGTAAGGGGAAAATTTGTGTATTCTCCTCCAAAGAAGATAAAAAAGAGACTGCACAGAGGCCCTGGGATCTGAAGGGGCTGCCACAAGCAAAGACTGAAATAACCAAAGCAATTCTTGCCTACACTCATCTCCTTTCTCAGCTTCTATAATAAAATACTAATCAAAACATGCTAAGCAAAATGCAAAATACATTCAAGGCACATACATTTGCTCCATGATGGAAGAGCTTTAAATATACCTTATAGAGTCACTATAGTAAAACAAAAAGGGCAACTGAAGGCACAAGGAAAAAATAAAGCACCCCAACACCACTGGGTGAGCCCCCCTGGGCAGTTCAACACACTGAATTAGGTTAAAGCTGATAGTATAGAAACCCAGCCCTCAGTTCTCACCCCTTGTTAAAGCAGAGGACAGGCAAGGCTTACACAGGGACAGTGCCCCTGTGGAGGGAGATGTGTGGGTACCGGCATCGCTAAAGGAGGCAGAAGGAAACTCCCTGGCTCCTGATCTTTAATGGAGCATCAGCACCGAGCTCCAAGGGAGCAGAAGTCACAGAGTTCACCACTAAATGCTCTTTCCAAGTGAAGTTATTGCATCCCAAGCACCAATGCCTGTCATTACGTTACCTAAACCACTAAACCAGCTGCACCGGCAGCGAGGATTGTTCCGTGCAGCTTCTCAGGGCTGGGAACGGGTCCAGAACCATTTGCCATGGGAAGATTTACAGCACCCTTGTGCTCATCAGAGAAAAGGGTGGGTCAAGTCAGAGAAGCTCATCATCTGTCCCCAGCTGGATCCTTCCCTTCCCCAGGAGGGAAACAGTCTCTTATTTCTGGCAGATGTGGATTGGCAGGTGTGCTCACACTGCCTCAGTGAGCTGAACTGGAACCAGCGTTACACAGAGCATCGTAAAACTTTCCACATCCTATCCCCAAGAAAATCAGTCACTCATGTGACTCCTAAGTCAGCCTTGAAGGACTTGTCACATCAGTTGGTGTTTGGAAGCGACTACGTATCGTGATGGAGATCAAACATGCAGTTAAGGGAGGGAGAAGGAAGCAGAGGCAACCCAGAGCACAAGGAAATGATTTGCACTCAACAACCCCATCGCCAAGACATCTCCTCATCTCCTTGAATGTCACTTCTCATGGAGAAAAACCAGGTTCTTTTCCAACACCATGGTACTGCCAGCTTTGATCTCCATACACTCAGGAGTGCACACTGAGGCCACAGCCACCCGAAATCCTCTCATCTCCTACAGCACCCAAGCCCACACAGATGTTGGGGGGGACAGTCACAGTATCCCAGATTAGTGCCAGCATGCAACAGTCCTCTTCAGAAATTAATACATGCAAATAACCCAGGCTGGAGGTTAATTAAAAGCTGCAAGGAGCACTGCTCTGCATCAGGTATGAGATCAGGATGCCAAGGCAGAAGCAAAGCCGTGCAGCTGTATGAAATGATGGTCCACAAGATGCACCTTCGTGCAACACAGCAGTAAGGAGCAACATGTTCCAGAGACAAGGCTGGACCTGATAGAATTTTCTCCAAAGCCAAATAAAGACAAAGAAACAATCATAAAAATCCCAGCTATCCTGATAGCTTTGCAATGCCACACTTGGACAGCATCTAACAGGAGTCTACCGCTGACCCAACAGGACCTCTTAGGGTTAGTAAAGCCCAGCTTAGCAGGGATGCACCAAAAATTGTCCTCCAGCTCAAGGCAGAGCTCACAGCCCCTTTCACACCAGCTACAGCAAGGTGGGTATTGCTGCTCTTCTCCCTTGGCTCCTACCACGAATTATTGACCAATAAACAGGAGCGCAGCAGGTTACAGATCTGAACGCTCAGGAGTGACAGAGGAAGACAAACTTTGCTGAGTTGCCATCTTTATTCAGCAGTTTTATAGAAGACAAGCCAGGAGCTCGTCCCTTCTGATCTGGGATGCTTGACCCCAGAGTGCCCAGGGGTTTCTTTTCTGTTCATTAAATGGGATTCTGCAGAACATAAACTGGTCCAAGATCACTAAGGAAACAAACACTCTTCTTAAATCCAGAGATTAAATTATTATTCTAAAAATGGATACATAAAATTATATATTAATTTGATACAGCATCACTTTCCTTTTTCTCCAAGTGAGTGCCAAGAAGCCATCAATAGCTTGAGTTTTCCAGAAGCCTTAATTCTATGTTTTGAGGGAAATAAGTGAAACATGAAATAGAACAGGCTGGAATTCTCCCCTTTTGAGTTCAAATCTTCTGTTTTCAGCATCTTTCACAAGTTTTGGGTTAATCCTCCTCCTCCAAGTACCTAACTTCAGACACACAGTCATGTCCATGGTTAGTCAAGTCAGATCAGAGTGATGGGGCATGCCACCAAAAAAACCCCCATCCCTCCATTAAGGGAATAATAGTTTTCCTAAACAAATAGTAATTAAAAAAGGTTTGAATTCAGACAGAACCTCTTTCCTTCCAGCAGTCAATTTAATCCTTGAGGCTGGTGCAAGCAGCTCTGTAATGGCAGTGCCAGCACCGGAGGGACCGAGCATCCCTCCTGCACACTTCACAGCCGGGCAGGAGAACGAGTCGGCCTCCTGACCCAGATCCTTCCTTTAAGCACAGGGTGGCTGGAGCAGCTAATCCTCCCTAATCTCTTCTCTACAGGATTCTCTTCCTTGTAGGAAGATCCTTTTAAAGGGCATGAAGGCGAATCAGAGCATCGATGCTGGGTGTGAAATTATCAGGGGGCCACCGGCGGGTACCCCACTGAGGAGAAGCCACCCAACGAACACCCAAAGCAGTGAGTGATGGGACCAAGCCTTCCTCACTGACAACATGGGGCAAGTATGTTCTTCAATGCCCAACTTCCCCATTACCTGCTTGACCATCAGCTGGCACTGAGTTGGACAACAACACAGTACCTGCTCCAAAGAGACCTGGTGAGATTGCAATTAGTACAGACAATTTAAATGAGCGTTGGATCTAGCTGTGCTACAGAGACTCTGCTCAAGGCTACAAGCACTTCTCATCACATTACCACTTGTTTTTCATCAGTTTATATCCAGGAGTCAAGGTTAGTCCTTAGCTTTCAAAAAGTTTATCCCAAAGTACTGTCGGTCCCAACTTGAGATCCCAACCTGAGAACTTCAGCCCCAACTTGAGGCAGTTAGGAGCCTCCACCACAACCTGCCAAGAAGTGTTATTGGTGTGAGAACTGGACACACATTAACACAACTACACTACTACTGACTCCCAACTCACACCAAATTTGAAGAGTGTGTCTGCTTCTAATTACTCCGTATTAACTTAATTACTCTGGGTGCAGGAACACACAAGATATTTAAGGTCACCTTTGGACCAGCTCCCTTTCTGTTAGAAATCGATGTCTTGCCCTCAACCTTCAAGCCAAAAAATGCTTCTCTGAATGTATTTCTTTGAAATATTTTCCAATAGAAACAACATTTCATTCTTATTCCCCTTTCCAGATCCCACAGGTCTGGGATGTCACAGATGTAGGAGTAATTGCCCCAATTTCTTGCAGGATAAAGAATTAGGAAGAAGCTGCTTAGAAGATGAAACCCAAGTCTTTATGCACAAATGTAGCTCTTATCATCTTGCATTCTCCACTACTGATGGGGGAAAATTATTACAAGATTAATTCACTGAAACAACTACTTTCAATTGTGATTTGGTTTAAAGTAGCTTGACCAACCTACCAAACAGCTGTATTTTGACAGTCCAAGATATAAAATTAACTATCTATGACAAGGTTGGGAGGAATTGGATTTCATACTAGTATGATTTCATTGAGAAAAAGGTTCTACCAAAGTTTTGCTGGGGATTTTGAGCACCTTTAAGTGCATGGACAAAGATCATTACACCTAAAAACGTTAATAAATCACACTCTGCCTCTTCCCTACCACCTATCTCTGCCCTATGGGGAAATCTGTTCCTCTGGTTTTATTTTATGGGAGATTATTTGGGCTCGTAGTGAAACCCACATGATTTCCCATTCCCATTTTTAGCAAGCAGCTCATAGTTCTGGAATAAAAAAGGAGAAGAGCTCAGGAATGTGCAAGTGAGGCCCTGATAACCCAGGTGAAAAGGCCTGGAAAGGTTAAGCGAGTTATCTTCCGTCTTAGTGGCTTCATCTGTGGGTTGCTCATACCTCAAAAGATTCATCCTCCTACCATGACATACCATAACAGACAGGGAAAACACTGAGGTGGCTCAGAGTCACTGTGTGGTGGTATCTGACCACAGACCTCTTCCCAAACCAGCCATCCAATGCATAAATCCATGGGGAAACCCACACGGGATGACCAAGCAAATAAAATGAGGAAGCAAAACAAGCAGTCGCTGGGTGCTGAAGACTGTGCTCTTCCACTCCTCTGTACCACAGGACTTCTGTAAAATCTAGACTAACTATATATTAAAAAAACCCCCATGAACTGAAACCTGGCCCAGCTGTTGCAAACTCAGACCTCAAACACACGACGCTGCTACTCACATAACAAACCTCAGGGCCCCACGATGAATGAATTTGCCCAGGACCTCTGATCACACGCCTCTTCCACCCTAATTCATCTTTTCCAGGATTTACTCTAAATTTCCAATCTGCCAAGGGCTTCAAAAGGAACCTAGCTGAGAAATTTCTCTCCTCTCCCTTACCACATGAAATACTCTTTTCAAACTTGTGTTTTCCCAAAGCCCAGAACTAAGACACTCCCAGCCCCAGCTTCTATTCCTGTAGCATCACAGAGAGTGGTATTTTTTTTCCACACTGAAAAGCTATTTTAGGTAATTCTTCACACTTAACTTTTTTATTTTACATTAATTTAAATTTTTACAGTCATATTTTCCCCACAGGCATCCAAATTATATCTTTGGAGGAAAGAATTGCAAAAACAAAACCCCAAAAACCACATGCACCTCCTTTTTTCCCCCCCAAGAAGAAATATCCATCTTTTTTAAGTGGTTTTCCAGTGTTGCATTGGGTATATAAAGGATACTATGGACTGTACTATTTATGATGATTGTTTCTCTACAGCCAAAATAAAAAGGGGGGTAAAAACACTCCAGACCCAGAGTCCACACAAGGAGGAGATGGAGCTGGTCACCCCTTCACCAGTTATTCAGGCAAACAGGGAAGGAAAAAAAAATCCCTTGTACAGCAGCTTATGTTTTTCTATAAGCAGCTTATGTTACTGCATAAAATACGGTGAATTTCTCCCATCCACAGCTTTTCTTCCTGTTTTCCAAATAATTAAAAGAGCAGCTTAAAATGTGGGGGGGGGGGGGGGGGTTGGCATTTTAAAAGAAAGTAAAGGAAAGTATTGCTTTCCCAGGGCTGTGCTGATTTAGCAAAGCTTATAAATAACCCCAGGCTTCCAGCTATTACCATTTGGGGGAAAAAAAAGAGAAATTAATACAAGGAAAAGGGTGTCATGTTAACAAATAAATGTTGCTATGTTTCAGGTTAAATTTCCTCAGTGATCAAGCTTTATAAACAAACACATAGGACACTGAGCCAAAAAGCACCTTTCCCAACTATTCAATCTACCATCCAAACGTTTCTTCCTCTGTGCAGGGGGACGTTTTCATGTGAAGAACAAACTTTCTGTGGTTTTTTTTTTCCAGGAAGAAACTATTAGAAACCTGCAGCCACTAATATACTCCAAGGAGTAAACCTTCAAGGTGCAGGAGGGAGAAAAGAGATGGAGCCAAGAGACTGAGAACACAGCCAGTCCCATTTTTGGTCTGCTAGAAAAAGCCACTCTCCTATCTGCTAATTAAAACTTACAGACACTTAACACAAAAAGGAATGGATTGAGAAGTCCCCAAGATTTCTTCTCTTCCACCAGAATGGATCTTCATCCAGCACTGTTCATTTTAGGATGTAAAAAGTGTGTTGTGGTTTTTTTTAATGGGATGCTGGTGGGGTGGGGTTTTTTTAATTGTAAGGGGGTTAATTGTATTGTTGGGGGGTGGGGTGTAGGGGGGGTTAATACAGTTTGGTTATTCTGCTTTTCCAAGCAACGCGAGCGCAGCGGCACCAGCCCAGATACTCACAGTGCTGTACACAGCGGAGACGGTGGGAGTGAAGATCCGCTCCTCGAGGGGCTGCTGAACAGGACCTCGGGGGATCCTGCAACACAGCCAGTTAAGGAAAGCAAAGGGGAAGGAAAGGCCATGCTGTGGGCAATCCACACAGCCAAGGAGGCATCCATCAAGGCAGACAAGTCACCTTCCACCCTCACACAGGCATCTCTGAGGCATTCACGCTGGGGTTTTGCTGCCCCCAAAGAGGAGTGAAGGGTGGCTCCACAGCCACGTGGCATCAACGAACACAGCAAGGGACACCAAAAGCAAACACAAACATCACCGAACAATCTACAAACCCTTCGCTCCACCAAGAGAATCCCCCACCTCTTTTTGTTTTAAAGAGGGGAAAAAAAAAAAAACCCAACAAAACAAACCCACAAGCCCTCTGCATTGAGTGAGACAAACCCTGCTGATCAGCAGGGCATTTTCGGACAAAGGCAGCTCCTGTTTTGCTAACCACGCAGGAATGGGGGTTATAATTGTTTCCTTGTTTGCCTCTCTTCAACCAGTAAGTCCTTTCCTCACCCACCCACCCAACTAGCTGTCAGATTTTGAAGGTTTGGTGATCTGCTGCGGGGTTCTTTAGAGGTAAATCCATCAGTTTTCTTACATTGGATGGGTACAGTGGGAATCAGCGGGGGGAAACAGGGAAAACAAGGAGGGCCATGAGGATGATCAGAGGGCTGGAGCACCTGCCCTACAAAGAGAGGCTGAGGGAGCTGGGCTGGGTCAGCCTGGAGAAG
>VZTU01029497.1:18848-56466 GCA_013400835.1 Zapornia atra | reverse complement strand
GGCCAGGTTGGATGGGGCTCTGGGCCACCTTGTGTAGCTCCAGGCCTGGAGGTTGGTGGCCCTGCCTGTGGCAGGGGTTTTGGAGCTCTGTGATCCTTGGGGTCCCTTCCAACCCAGACCATCCTATGATTCTATGATTTAAGAGAATCATAGGGGTTGGAAGGGACCTCAAGAGATCATCGGGTCCAACCCCCCAGCCAAAGCAGGTTCCCTAAGACATGGATCATTCGTCAGAGACTTCAACAGAGCTTAAGCACCACTCCTTGACTTCCCTCCCCAGGAGCTCACATTTCACTCCTGAGCTTTGGAAAACACCAAGAGAACAAGGAAAATTTGGGAGGGGAGGTTTAGAACCACACTGCAAGACAGAATGAAACCCTTCAAATTCTCTGCATGCCACGGCCATAGCGCACTGCCCTCCCAACCCACAACTACCTTCTGATCACGACAGACAGGGCAGAGGTTTTAAGCTGCCACCCTTGTGTCACTGCTGAGTTTTCTCACCTCAAGGCAGTTTTGCCAATTAATTGAAGGGATTGTTCCCAAGTTTGGAAAAATGGTTTCATCCTCAAGAAGGTTGGGATTTATTTTCTTATTTTAGAATTTATATAAGCCAGGAGAATATAATCTTTTTTGAGCAAAGCCACCTCTCATTTTGCACCCAGGAAGAGCTGGCTAAAGGAACGAGCAGGTCAGATGGATTTCCAGAGTTTGGGGTTGCTGTTTAAGATCATTTCTAGGAAGTGATGATTCTCATCAGATTATAAAACAAGCTTTTGAGTCCTTTTTTGCTAAAGGACTTAACCTGAGACTGACAGGGACAAAAATGCCTTAAATTCCAGTAAGCCTTAATGAGGTATCACGGTTGGAAGAAGCGATTATTTCCAGTGTCTAACTTCTGGTGTCCCTGCAAAGAGCTGGGCTGGTGGAAAGGTTACTGCTTCCCTCTTGTAGGAGTGTCCACCTTCCCTCCCCTCATATCCACCGAAGGAGCTCATCCCAGGGTACCACTTGCTGTTCCTTCAGGAGACACAAGCCAGGGTGACTGCATTAGTTCATCATCAGGTTCTGGCTTAACGAGGCTCCTCAGAAGCAGGTTAAGAAGGAGAGCACGAGCAGCTCCACCATGGGAAGCGAAACCTCATCCAGCAGCATCATCTCATCCACGGTAAACCATCCTGGGGGCACTCATCTTTCACCACAGAGATTTCAGTACCATCAAGAGCTGTGATACCAACCCCAGAGACACCACCCCCAGCACAGGCAGGAAAGTTTAAGCCTTAAAGGATAACCCCTGCCTGGCTCTACTGCAGCGCTTAATTAACCGCAGCGCAAAGAAAACGGGGATATGCTGAATAATTCAGGCAGCTCCTTCACGTTGCTATTCTGGCATGCTTAGATCCAGTTCAAGAGGATGCTGTGCCCTCCCTCCTCCTCCTCCTCCCCCATACCCTTGCCACCCACGTCACCCTCTTCAGCTGCACCGATCCAACTATTTGTTGTGCAGCCACGCTGTGAAACGAGCTGGGAGGGTGGAAAAGCAAAGCTAAACCCAAACCTCACACTGTTCTCAGAGATCCTTCCAGGGAGAAAAGACAAGGAGGGCGGCGAAGCAGAAGAGCAGGAGCAAGGGGGAACCTCTGAAATCCCATCTGCAACCCGGCACATTAGTGGAGTGGAACTACAGTCGCCACTTTTCACGCTTGCATCAGGCTGAAAGGCTCTTTACAGCTCTCCCTCCTCCATCAGCATCATGCTGAAAACCAGGAGAAGGACGGCAGCCAGCGGGTAGCACCGACTCTGAGCTCTCTTCATTGCCATTTAGGGCTCATTAACTCATGAAATATAGATATTTAAACATCTACGTAAGTGAGATACTCCTGGCAGATTAATAAAAGCAGGCACAGATGCAAAGGGAGTTCCACCTAGTCCCCATCTGGCTGCGGCAGAGATTACAAGCTGGGGAATTTCAGGAGCTATTAAAGACCCAGTGGGAGAAAGGAGGCAAAGATAGTAACACTGGTTGGAAACCAAACAGGATTTTGTCTTGAAACCAAAAGTCTCTGCAAAAGGAGGAGGACAGCTTTTAATTAGACAGCCCCAGCCACGCTCTGAGGAGAGGGAGGATACACAACTTCTCTTTAAAGAGATTAAAGCAAAAAAAACCCCAGAGCAGAGCCACCGGTCAGCTGAGTGTTCGGGGGCACCGACAAACACAGAGTCAAATTAAAGTCAGGAGGCATTTCTTGCAGGACTCTCCCCCTTGTATCACGTTTGTCTGCTTGCTCTCATCACACTACCAAACCGAAATACTGCAAGATTTCTGTGAGCTTTAACAGCAGCCAACAACCTGAAAAGATGCAGTGAAACAGCCTCTGGCAGCAAGGATCCATACAGTTGTGCTCTGTTCCAGCTTCCCAGATTGGAGAGGGGAAGGAAAAACACCATCATGCTTTCTTCTAAAACCATTTCATTGTCCCTCCAACACCACTTCTCACCCAAGCTTGACATTCAGCAACCATTTTATCCTGAGCGTGCACTGACGGCCTCTTGCCTTCACTTCAAGCTGATGGTAACAAGTACCTTCTCACATGAATAAAAACCTCCCTGATACCCAAGGGCGTGCATGCCAATCCCTTACACCAAAAATAAACCAACCCCCACATTTTAGAACTGATGATTTTTAACCCTACCCAGAAAGGGAGCAAGTCTCCCACCAGCTATCCCCAGGGTTATATAATCCCGACGCCGTGTCCCTGCTTGTACTGAAATTGTGTATTAAAGGACTGGGAAAAAAAATGACAAGATAAAACCATCCAGCATGATGAGAGAAGGGCAAGAAACCACATCAAATTCGAGCAATTCTTTCAGCTTTTTGGGGCAAGGAATTTTTAAAAACCCTCTGAGCAGGGAGGTATTTGATGGCAGAGAGCTGTTAGAAGAGGCTGCAGAGGAGAAACATGCTAGTTAACAGGCAATTAAAATGTGGGAGGTGAGCATCCCAACAGCAGAAACACCTCATTTAGCAGGCTGGGAAACTGCAAGGACTCGCTTTAAAAGGTTAAAAGGGAGAAGCTATGTCAGTCACAGCAGCTTGCTGAAACTTCCTCAGCATCACCCCATCCTTCCCAGCACCACCTCATCCTTCCCAGCACCACTGGCTTCTGCTTGCTGAGCAAAGGGGTTTGTTCAGTGTGCTCCATCCTACCTGAGAGCGAGCTCCTGGAGAGCTTCCTCAGCGAGCAGGCTCAAGTGCTGTGTCTTCTCTGATGGCAAAGCCCCCGGTCGGTCGCATCCGGGGATGACTTCTTAGCTCCTGCCTGCCTCTCTGCCTCTCGCCCGCGCAAGCAGAGCTCTCAGAGAGCGCTCGTGGTCTTAAAGTGGTAGTGCAACGGGGGTCTCAGCGTTCCCTTTCGCTTCCACGCTGCAGAAATCCCTCTGTTTTCCCAACTGGGAGGTAGGTAGCATCACCCTCCCCTTCGCAAGCTTGTACAGGATAAAAATCAAAGCAGGCTTACAACAGAAAGCATCAGGTACAAAGATAAACCCGCCTACAGCACGCTGGGGTTTAGAGATCTGCGTTGCCAAGTCTGAAGAGATGGGAAAGCTTCTCCTTCCAATAGCCAGCACTGAATTCAATCGTGGCACAAGCTCCAGAGCAAGGAATTTTGCAGTAGGTTTCCCTCGACGTTGCGCTCGCTACCCCCAAACCCAGCTACAGGCACCAGCAGGAGCCTGGGAACCCATCTCCCCTTCAAAATAAATTCCAAAATAAATACCAGAGAAAGGAAAGCCACTAAAACAAAGTACAGCCTTTAAAAACCAACAACACACAGACCAAACCCAAACCCCATCAAGTGACATGTCACATGGGGGGGGGACACACACCAAACCAAAAAGGATCAAAGCATGATCACTCTCTCCATGCTGAAACACTTACTACAGCCAAACAAACTCCATCCATCTCTGTAGTAAAAGATGAGGGACAATTAGTATTTAAAAAAAGTGATTCAACTACTTTGGAAAATGGTTAAAGGCTTAAGAACCACCAAAGGAAATGCCAAGGAGTTGCTCAGCCTCTCTAACCCCTCCACAGCCTCTTACCCAAAGGTGCAGCCCAGCTGCTGCACACTCCTCAGACACATAACATCATCCCATCCTTGCAGAGATCCCATTTTGGGGTGGGTTTAGGGGTTTTACAGGACCCTGCCTTTTGTCTGATCTCAAAGGGAATGAGCTGTGTCTCCATATGAAAACAGTGGGGCTGGTTGAGTTTTCTTAGATGGATGCAACTGGTCTTGAGATGTCAAAATGAAGCACAATTCAGAGCCCCGACTGTACTGTGGGGCAAAACCAAAAGGGGACTGTTGTTTCAATGCTTGGGGGGAATAAATCCAACATTTTGCTGGCATGAGCACTCAGAAATTAAGAGCTGCAGGTGAAGAAATCCAGAAAAGGCCATGTCAGCTTTACACCAATGTGTAATTCTGGTATTATGGACATATTTCTGGCCAGTCAAGTGTTTTAAAAATAGAGAAAAACAATAAAAGGTATTTGTAAAGCAACAAAAATGGGGTTTATGTTTTAAAATTACCAAGCTACATCATCAAGCAGTACATCACCACGTCCCTAGTCCTGTAAACAGATGCAAACTGTATGCCCAAGAGTCACCACCTTCTGTAATGACTGACACCAGAAGGATCTTACAGCAAAAGCCATCCTTCAGCTTGTTTCAACATTTTATGGCCCAATGTGAAGCTCCTTACTGCAAGATGTGTAGCTGATGCTCACAACCGAACTGCCAAACAGATGAGTGTAAAACACCTTTTTAATCCCCCGGGTTACTTTGCCTATTAAACAGTAACACTGAATTCTCTTCAGGTTCCCATTCATGGGCTCCTTTACACTTGTAACACGTACCTCAAAATATCTGTTGCTTTTGTAGCAGAAAAGCACCTCCATAAATACCACGGATGCCTCACGCGGTCTCACCGGCTCCTTTAGGAACTGCAGTTGCCTCGTTCAAAACCACCGACCGCAGGGCTCCATCCTTGTTCCCACTTTGAGCTCTGTGATGGTAACTGAAGGTGATGTGGCTCGTCCATCCCTCTGCCATCTAAGTGCCTCTCATTAAAGCATCACCTCCTTCCTAAGCCCTGTCCAGACCCAAACGCTACAAACAGCAAGGCTTTCGCTGCTTATCCCAGCTTATGCCATGCTCTAAATGAGTACTTTCCCTGTAATAAAACTTTCTCTCAAAATTCATCTTAAGCTTTTTACCTCATTAGGTATCATTAATCTCAGTCCTAGCTGTTAAATAATCCCACAGATTTCCTTTCCCTTCTGCCTGCCACAGCATGGCCCAATCTGCATTCACACCGAACTACCCAGGGCAGCAGCTAGAGCCTTCCACAGACGGGGGGGGACAAAACCCTGATGAACCCCTGTGGCTGTTGGAAGACAAGCTTTCCAAGCTGAAAATTACAGCTTGAAAGGAGAATGTGACCTCCAATGTGACTGTGATTTCTCTCTCCATCTGGGATCCAGCATCCTCCAGCTATTCAGCTTTCTCCTCCTCTCCCTTCGTGAGTCCCGGCACGTTTCGGAGGCAATGCGATGCGATAAGCGCTGCTCGGCAGATGCTGGTGTTTGTGTTTACACGTCCAACCACATCACTGGACTTCAGGGCACAAATCCTGGCACTTCCTTCTGCCCAGATGTGCTAAAGCCACACTGAAGCAGCCACATTCAAAGCACATGTTTATCTGCACCCGAGCTCCCAACCCTCCAACTTCCACAACTTCCTTCAATACCCATCCCACAAAATCTCTTACTGCAACATGGTTTTGCTCCTCACTCACCACCCTGACATGCAGGTAAGGTACCGTGCCACCCATCACAAGGCAGTGAATGCCAGGGCAGGGCTCTGAGACATTACTTCCCATCTAGCTAACCACAGAATGGTTTCAATTGGAAAAGACTTTCAAGATCATCGAGACCAACCATCTATCCAGCCCTACTAGGTCCAACACTAGACCATGTCACCAAGCACAACATCTACTCTTCTTTTAAACCCCTCCAGGGATGGTGACTCATCCACCTCCCTGGGCAGCCTGTGCCAATGCCTGACAGCCCTTTCAGTAAGGAAATTTTTCCTAATATCCAACCTAACCTTCCCCTGACACAACTTCAGACCATTTCCCCTTGTCCTGTGACTAGCAATGAGGGAGATGAGACCAACCCCCACCTCACTACAACCACCTGACAATAAATTAGATCAGGCCTATGATGCGTACCAGACATCACCACTGTGTAACACACCACTTTGCTACTCATCACTGGCATTTCCTTCTCCTGCCGTCTCACAGCCCCACCTAACAAGAACACACCAAAGTCAGGCTGAGATTAAGAGGAGAAGGTAACAGCAGGGAAAAAACCCAACCCTCTTTGTTGCAAATTAACTGTATTTCCAGCACCTCATTCATCCCATAATGCTTTCAAATAAAAATCAGCAGTATTAAGAGCACCAGCTGGCAGCAGCTGCCACAGTTACACCTGCAGACAAGCACCTCTTATCTAGAGCTCATTACTTTCAGGCTCAGGTTTGCATCTCTATATTAAAAATAAATAAATAAAGAGCTGAAGCCAGCTCACCAGCACATACATCACCCCCAGACCTCACATCCCCCCGATGTGTGTCATCCATCCCACAAAGCCATCCAGAGAGAGGGATCAGGGAGGCATCACAACACACCAGATCAGTGCAAACATGACAAAATCCCAATCAATTATTTTGCCTGATACAAACGTGTTTCTAAGGGCAACCAGATTTCATTACTTGGTCTCTGTCTTCTCCAGCTGCAACCCAAGCATCAATGCAAATCTTCTATTTTCAGTTTCAACCTGGAAGGGTTGTTTGGGGTAGAAGAAACCATGTCTAAACCCTGTTAATCCTGCTGGGATTTTCCTTGAAGTATGGTGTTTTGGGGGGGACACAGCCCTGGAGGTGATTAACTGAGTATTTCTTTACCTGGGAACTTTGTACTACGAGTATTTTTAATTGTGGCATCTCCAAGAAGGAACTTTTCAAGGCACAGCCTGAATAAGGTCAAAAGCAGGTCAAAGCCACAAAATACTAATAAATTAGTATTTAAATTTTAAAATCCAACTGCCACAAAAACACCTTGGATCAGATCTCCACCAGCAACAGGTAACGCAAGGGGAATGATGAGCCAGGAAAGCATCCCTCGCTCCGCTGCGGAAAACTTCTCACTAGTTGACTTGGTTTAGCCTCAGTCTACTTTCCTCCATAAAACACCAGACACTCCCATGTTTTTTAAATTCATATTTTATTTTTACAGTATTTAGACTCTAAGAGATGGAAAAGTCAATAGATTTCATCAGCTCCTTCCAGCTGGAAAGTCATGGCATTACCTTTCCAGAGAGGCAATGGCATCATGGGGAATATGCCAATGTAGCCTTGAAATTCCATTTCATTTTAGGAGGGTTATTTATGATTGTACTTGTCCATGTTAATTAAAACTCCCAGTATGCCACAGAAAACAGGTTATGCTCAGGAACTCAGAACAGCCCCATTAGTCTCCAACAACCCTACCCCGCTCAGCCACTGCTCCTACTTCTCAGAGCAATTCCTCATGGTCCTCTAGCTGTAACCCCAGTCAAGGAACACTATAAAAAGCCCAAATATTAAGGTAGGGAAAAGATCAACAGGACAAGCCTTGGTGAGAAGCATTAAAACCCACCAAGCTCTGGAAGGTCTGCTCTACATTACAAAGAGCCATCATGGGCCGATATGCCAAGGAAACACACCAGCTGAAGCCTGTACTCCAAAATACACCAAATAAATCAGGAGGAGGCTTACATTACACTGGCACTGTGCACACCCTGTCAGATTTTAAAAACTTGGCATCAAAAATGAAACCCAGAAGTCCCAAATTGGGCAATGTCAGGAAGCCAGGCTCAAGCCACATGATACTGGGCTAGCTATCTACATGAAATTGCTACAGACCTTATCTGCTGGGGCTGTGCTGATCTGATCAATTATTAAGCTTTGCCTTGTTGTTTCCCCCAGGTATAGACAGCAAGGCTTGGAAATGATGGGTTTTGGTCTTAGTTGCTCTTTACATCTGGAAATTAAAGGCAAAGCTGGACTTTTGTTCATCATCTTAAGAAGATCTATACCAAGACATCATTGCTTTGTTTCTTAAAACGCGTATGATACACACATGATACACATAAAGATAGCAGCCAGAGTATATCTGTAAGCATCCCACAGTGTGTACACACCTTTATAGGTGATTCATACACATCTAAACCAGGGGAAGAGTGCCCACATCTCCCCGGTGTTGGCTCAGCAGGAGCTGCGTGCCCCCAGCCACCATCTGTACCCTGGGAATAAATCACATCACAGGTGACCTGGTGTACATCACCTTGCTACTGAAACAGGTACATACTTGAGGAACCCATTTCCAGCTTGTCTAGGAGGCCAGGCCACTGCAAAAACTCTGTGGGTCAAGAAATCAGTGCAGTTACCAAACGAATACCAAGGATGGGTACAGAAATCCGCTTTGAAATTGTCCTCTCCCTACAGCCCAGCAGTTCCACTCCTGAACTCTCAAGACTCGCTTCCTAATGCTCAGTTCCCCCTCTCAGACTTTTAATTTCACCTTTTTAAACAACAACAACAACAAAAACAAGCTAATCCAGTGCTAGGTTCCTTCCAGGGAAGGAATCAATCAGTTCAGAAAGCAGCTCAGGTGGCTGGATGCTCTGGGAGCCCAACCTGAACAGGAGGACAGGGAGACTCTGCTTTTAAGTCTCCTGGGGCGAAGGCAGTCCCTGATAGCATCTAGAAGTCATCAGGTGACATCAAAGGAAAATTACTGCTGTGAAGGTGTAATCCAAAGAGCAGGTGCCTGCAGGCAGAGGGACTGGGGAAGAGATGTAGCATTAAGCTGTCATCCAGCAGCGGTGCTGCCAAAGAGGTGTCCCAACCTCTCCCAGCCGCCTGCCCCGTGCCAGTGTGAGCCCATTCACTGCTGGTCAGTCAGCCAGGCCAGGGACCAGGTTTGGATTAAAATGAACCTTTTCTTCCAAAGTTTGTTTGCCAACTATGTCAGCCTGAAGGATACAGGGCCAAGCAGGGACAGAGAGATGGGGTGGCCACACCGTAAAATGCTCTTGCTGTTGTTTCCCTAAGCACACCCCCGGCGTGTGCCGTGAGCTGCAGGGATGTATCAACCCCAGAGACACAGAGCGATCCCAAACACTGCTACAACTTCAAACTGCTGTGTAAAATGGTTTTTTTCCAGATGGATTTTTATTTTTCTTTTGCAGCAGATGCCCCTTATGAAGTCATTTTCCTGTAAGGAATGGTAATGGTAACTGACTTCACAACATGACAGCCATTGGAGTTTTACAGATCATTATAGCCTTGGAAGATTTCATTCAAAGGATGGAAAGGGGCTGGGAAGGGAGGAGCAGGTACACACACTGAAGAAACAAGCTGAAGCATCACTGTGTTCTAACAGTAATTCCCCAACCTGAGGCCATGAGAGTGCAAAAATGGAGATGACCTGGGTATTCCAGACACGGCTCACATTGCTTACTGGGCAGACTGGGTAGGAATGGGAAGGCAATAGTTTTGCCTCCAGCTGTGAGGCAGAGCTGAGAGGTGACTGCAGGGAAGACAGCAAAGACCATCGTGTGGGGTGAGAAGTGTTTTCTTTGGGCTGAAGATGCTGTTCCCCATGTGCATCTCTCCCAGTAGCAGGACCCATTTTGAAAGCATCAGCTCACTCTGCTTATAGCACAAGGGGTGAAGAGACCTCAGTAGGAAAAAGGTAGTAACTAAGAGAATGAAGGGTTTGCCCCCTTCTCAATTACAGAAGAACCAGCCTTCCTTTGCCCTCAGCACCCCAGGAGGCTGTCCCTGCTACCAGATCACTGATTAACTATCTCAAAGGTACACACAGAGACACAAACTGTAAAAAAATCACCCAAATCGTGTGAGTAACAGGCTTTTAATTGACCAGAAACAGCAATATTTCTCCCAAAATTATCCTCACAGCTTGGCAGCAGCTGCTAGATCACCTTCTGTGCTCCAAGATGACCCAAACATCTGCACAGGCTCGGGAAGGCAGCAGATCTCTACCCCAAAACGCTGGAGGGTCAGCAGCATGTGGGTTAGCCACCTTGGACATTAATACAACCCAGGAACTTGATTCAAACAGGAAGAAGCTGTCATGATTTCTGATGAGGAGGCTCTTCCAGACATTCTCACTCTCTGAAATAATTAGCATTTTAGCAGCAGTTCACAAGCCTTAACAGCTCGGCTGCTTCTTTTAATTAGAATGATTTTCTGCAGCTATTACACCCCTGCTATTCCCCAAAATGAGACAGAGCTCTGAAGTTCCTGTCACCCAAATACTTATTTCTTTCTGTGGCCCTGACAAAAATAAACCCACCTTTAGTGCCAGGCAGCAGGCTGCCTATGTGTGGAACAAGGACGCTCACCTTGCTTAATGAAGACCTTCTAGTGTTTAAAAAACAAAATTAAAAAGATAAAAAATGAAGAATAACTCATTATCTGTTCAAGCTTCTTCTGTAGCAGCAAAATTTACTAGGCAAGTAACTGACACCATGGCTTTTGCTATTTTACACAGCCCTTACAACACACATATCTCACTTCCACTGTGCAAGGGACAATCCTGGATCAGAAGCAGGGGAAATTCTCAAGTCCTGCATCCAGCAATTCCTCTATCAGCTCATGTCTGTGTGGACAGGTAGGGAAAGAAACAGACTTCAAAGGGTTTGGAGTTTGCAGTTTAAAAACCATCATGATTCACCCCTTGTGCTGCATCTCCCCTGTAGTGTCGCTTGGAAACCTCCTGGCAGCACTGTTAGTTAAAGGGGCAAAAAGGGAATAATTCCAGGTCACAGAGCAGACCCAGCATCCCTGGGGAAGGGGAAAAAACACCCCAAAGTATTGCTGCCTGAGGGCACAGCGCTCCCCTTGCCCCTCACCACAAGCACCGGGCTTTTACCAGTCAGGTTTGGTGGGATCCCAACCCAACTGCTCAATGGTGGCAAAGGCACCCACACGTTTCTGTCACCTCCCTTCAAGTAAGGGCCAAGGATCACAAGACTCTTTGGTGACCCAGCTCAGCCCAGTGATTCAGCAGAAAGCTATTTGTTTTGCTTGGCTGGGTGAAGTTTTTGGTTGATTCTGTGAGCTGATTTAAATCACCAAACCCTCAGGTGAACCTTACATCTGAGACAGGGGGAGAAAGCACGAAGACCCAGCCCCACCAAGGCAGATCCACCCTTTCTGCTGCGGTTTGCAGGCACATCTCTAATCTGAACATGAAGCTACATCCATCAAAGCACCCACCTTCACCCCAGAAACCCAAAAATTGGTATCATGGAGAAGGCAGCACTTCCCTCAGCCAAAGCAGAACAGTCTTGCTCGGTGGCTCTTCTCCTGTTGCATTCAAGCAGAGGAACTGGCCATGGCATGAGGTTCAGCTGTGTACACACTATGCTCTTCAACACTTCCTCATCTCCTTCCACCCTTCTGCCAAACTGCTGCAGCCCACGTCGGAGCCAGGAGTAACAGCCCCAAGGGGCCAGAATGCATTCTGCAAGCTATGAGAAGGCAAGTGAGCAGAGCAGCAGGCATGTTTGCACCAGCTGAAGTCACCAGGAGCTCTGTGATCCTCCAAGATGATTTCTGTCCTTCGTGTGAGATAGCAGGGAGGTAAATCTTAGTTGGCTGCAGCTTGTTCCTGAGAGGAATGGAGCCTGTTTAGGTGAAGGAGATCAGCAAGTGCTGCTTGACAGAGCAAGAACAAACGCAGACACCCACAAGGACCACATGAACTGTGAGACAAGAGGAGCCAGCAAGCCCTAGGAAGGACACACACACAAAACCCATCGTACATTTACCTACAAACACTCCCAGCAGCGTTTAAATAAAGAACCCGCTTGACCGCTGCAGTCAAGCCAAGCCACGAGGGATGTTTAGGATCAGGCTGTTCCTCCACAGACCCTTGACCGAAGCCGTGTCTCTAAACACCGCGGGCGGTAAAACCCAAGCGGAGATACCCGGCCGCTGTAACGCGGCTGGCTGTGTGGAAGGCTGTGCAGCTCCAGAACTCAACTCTAAGACAAGGTTACTCATGGGTCAAGCTGTGTTTCTGTTATCTGCCAAGCTGCTATGCCAAGGGATATGAAATTGTCTGGTTTCAGGTTAAAGGACTAAACGTAGCGGGGCACTGAGCACTCCTTTACAGGCAGGGCGTCTTCTCAATGGACATGACAAGCAAAAGACAACTGTCAACACTAGAAGAAAGTAAAAGGAAGGTGTCTACTGCTGAAATCTATGAAGGGGGGTTCTCAAAATTCAGTATCTGAGCCATTCCCAGCTGTCAGGAGCTACAGGGCACATGTCTCTACATAGGCAGTTACCTCCAGCCACCTGACGACTTCAAAGGGGAAGGGAGGGGAAGGGAGAGGAGGGGAGGAAGCAGCCATCTGCGCTCAACTGAATGAAGTTCTTTAACAAAAAATCCCCAGAGGTTTTAATCTAATGGACCTGGAGACAGAAGGCTGAAGCCCTCTCTCTCATCCCTGCAAAGGTAAACCAGGAGATGATTATTATTTAGCCTTCCTCCACACAAGACTTCTGCCCAGAAGCTACAGCGCCAGGCATCAACACCTCACTCATAGATGCTCACAAGCTCACCACAGACATAAGCATATATATAATGTGCTGTCTGTGCCTATACAATAAATGAGATGACCAAGGGACAAGACTTTAGAAAGCAACCCCTAATGCCAGAGACAGCTCCCCCCCTCTTGTGCTGTACAGACCACTTCAGGCAGAGGCCCTCAAGGAAGCAGCAGTGATGGTACCAGAGGACATCAGGTGTTAAACTCCAAGTTAAGAAAGCTCCGGCTTGCACTACTTGCGCGTGAAGTTATTTGGCACAGCTTGAGAAGGAATAAGTTAGCAGCAGCTTGTGAAATTGGCTGCACTCTGTTCTAAATTTATGCAAGATATGGTGTATTATCTTGGATACTGGGCCCATGTCTTCATTAGTTGAAGAGGTCCCTTGAGGCAGGAACCAGTTTTCAGGCCCAGGATCTCACGGTGCCGATGGGCAGCTCACCAGCACTCGCACACAGCATGGCTCCCGGCGCTGAGCAGCCTCCTGGCAAACCTGCTTGGGCAGAGCTGGACGGTTACACTGGGAGCTTCCTTATCCAGAGCCACAGGAACCAGGGACAAAGACCATCGACTCAGTGCAAGGAGAGGAAGCGTTTTGGGGCAGCTGTCCCCTTCACTGCAAGTAGCCATTATCAACTGCTAGAGAGGTCGCACACACACGGATATTGAGATCATAGAATCACAGACTGGGCTGGGTTGGAAGGGACCCCAAGGATCACAGAGCTCCACCCCCCCTGCCACAGGCAGGCCCACCAACCTCCAGGCCTGGAGATACACAAGGTTGCCCAGGGCCCCATCCAACCTGGCCTTGAACACCCCCAGGGACGGGGCATCCACTACTTCTCTGGGCAGCCTGTTCCAGCCCCTCACCACTCTCTCTGTAAAAAACTTCCCCCTAATATCTAATCTAACCCTTCCTTCCTTTAGTTTTAATCCATTCCCCTTTGTCCTGCCATTATCTACCCTTTTAAAAAGTTGAATCCCCTCCTGTTTCTCTGCTCCCTTCAGGGACTGGAAGGCTGCAATGAGGTCCCCCCACAGCCTCCTCTTCTCCAGGCTGAACAAGCCCAGCTCCCCCAGCCTCTCTTCACAGGGGAGCTGCTCCAGCCCTCTGAGCATCTTTGTGGCTCCTCTGACTCCTCTCCAACAGTCCCACATCTTTGATCATCATTACCCATCTCCACACTGGAGGCTGTTTTATGGGGAGATATTAAAGCCTCTTTAATTCAGGAACAATTAAAGCACCTTCCCATTGCACAGTAAAAACACAGAGCAATGGAGATTTTTAAGCAGATTTCACTTTAAACAATACTTCACGGGCAGCAGAAGCACCGCCCGTGGCTTTCAAACCGTTATCCCATCCCTATCCCCACGGAGAGCGGATAGAGATTCCATAATCTTCCATAATACTTTAAGATGAAAAGGATCCCGCCCTTCCCGTTCCTCCCTACTCATTTCACTCCTCGTCCTTCTCTATTTTCACAGCAAATAAAAAGATTACAGCACACTAAGGTTTTTCTCAGCAAATAATCACACAGAATCACAAGGTTGGAAAAGACCTTTTAAGATCATCAAGTCCAACTGTTCCTGTCCTGGGCTAAACCAGATCCCTGAGCACCTCATCTACCCTTTTTTAAACACCCCCAGGGAAGGTGACTCAGCCCCTCCCTGGGCAGCCTGTGCCACAGCCCCACAACTCTTTCAGGGAAGAACTTTTCCTCACATCTGCTCTGACCCTGCCCTGGCACAGCTTGAGCCCATTGCCCCTTGTCCCATCTCCTGTCCCCTGGCTGAAGAGACCATCGCCCACCTCTCTGCACCCTCCTGGCAGGTCAGTGTAGGTGGGGATAAGGCCTCCCCTCAGCCTCCTCTTCTCCAGACTGCACACCCCCAGCTCCCTCAGCTGCTCCTCAGAGGATTTGCCCCCCAGCCCCTTCCCCAGCCTGGTTGCCCTTCTCTGGACTCGCTCCAGGACCTCAATGTCCTTCTGATGGTGAGGAGCCCAGAACTGGACCCAGCACTCGAGGTGCAGCCTCACCAACGCCCAGTCCAGGGGCACAATCCCCTCCCCAGACCTACTGGCCACACTACTTCTGATACAAGCAATGTCATTTGATGGCAGGAGAACCAAGCAGTATGATAACCCCTTACACACCAGAGTAGCTTTAACATAGGCCAAACGTTTCCAAGGGCAGCTCTAACCTGCACAGCCCTTTATTTTTCAGGTGGGGAAGAGCCGTGCTGGATCAGAAAGTGGCAGGAAGACAAGACATTTTAAGGGCAGTTACGCCACCCCCTACCAGCAAACAAACTTTTAATTTCCCCAGACACTTCTGAAATACATTCCTTAAATATATTCCTGCAACTGAAACAGCAATTCAGGAGTATTTATAAGCTTTGCATCCAAGTTTGGTGGAGTGCTATCTCAGCATTCATACACATTATGACTTTGCCACCTGCGACTAAACCCCAATACTTCTTTAAAAAAAAATAAATAGGGGCTAATCACAAAGACCAGCAGCAGTTGGGCACCAATTCTGCCAACAAAAGCTTTACTAGCTGTAACTTCAGTTTAATATTTTCTGGGATTGATGCTGAGGATGGGCACAACAGGCTCACACCCCCAAACATCTCAACTCAAATGAATCGCCCAATCTTCAGCAACAAATGGAGAAACAAAAAAATACCCCAAGGTATCTCAAAGCTGGGCAAATCTCACATCTAATCTAAAGCATTTTGGTTAAATCTGGGTTTGAAAAAGTCATTTTTAAGGACCTGCAGACAAGGGGGTTGCAAAATTTAACATTATGCAGAGAGAAGGGAGTTTTCCTTAAGACAAGTGAGAAAATATGTCAAATTCAGATGCATTCAAACACAGCATAACTAGCTCTCAGGTAATTAAAACCTACAGACATCCAAGCTAAGCTGTTCACAAGATTTCACACACGTTCACTGAACAGACACTGGAAATACAGCTGCTGGCAGGATACTTTATAGTAAAAACACTCCAAGTGATTTCCAGATCTGCTTTATATGTCCATGTTTGAATGCTGCTACGACACATAAGTGACTGGCTGATTTGTAAGGGGAAGTTTTTTACAGAGAGAGTGGTGAGGGGCTGGAACAGGCTGCCCAGAGAAGTAGTGGATGCCCCGTCCCTGGGGGTGTTCAAGGCCAGGTTGGATGGGGCCCTGGGCAACCTTGTGTATCTCCAGGCCTGGAGGTTGGTGGCCCTGCCTGTGGCAGGGGGGGTGGAGTTCTGTGATCCTTGAGGTCCCTTCCAACCCATGCCATTCTATGATTCTAAGGCAGCCAGCACTGCTCAGAGGTCACTGGAGAAGTTGCTTCTCTAATTAAGTGATATATTAAGCATAGTGTCTGTTCATATTTTAAATATAATCCAAAGTGATTGTACCTACATTTTGCAATGCATTCCAGAGTGTATTACCAAGAGAAAGTATTTTGCAAGGCCAGCTACTCATCAGTCATCTTCACTTTCATACACCACTGTGTTTCTTCCATTTCACACCACGTTGTTACTCATATTTACCATCCAACCATCCCAAACAACCGGCCTCTCGAAGGGGAAACCCAACTGGAAATCCCCAAAAGGATCTCTGGACCTTGAATTCCAATTCATTTAACCAAAATCACTATAGCTTGAAGTTCTTGGCCTTGGCTACATAAAAAAATATGTGTTTGTCTTGTGGTTTAAATGGACACTTAAATTTCAGCTGACCTATAGCAAACATATTTAGAGAAGCTTCTTAAGGCATCAAAGTGAACAGATACAAGGTCTTTCATCAAAATAAGACTCCAAAGCCCTTCTGCTAGGATAAATGAAGACCTGAGCGCAGACAGACAACAGAAAGGGTTGTTCTCCAAGCAAGAGAGGTTTGGAAAAGCAGCTTGGTATGGGAAACTTAATGCTAACAGAGTCTGCAACGCCGTGCCACCTCGTAGTAACCCAACCCAGCAGCAGCTGGGAAGGCCACATCACATCACTACTCTAAGGAGCACCACGGGTCACGTTAGCCACAGGGCCTAAGGTAAAGGCAACGGGCATGAAAACCAACAGATACACAGAAAAGCCAATCTCCAAGGCAATCTGTGGATGATCTGACTGACAGGATGGAGTGACTTCCTGCTGTTTCACTAGAAACTAAAATCCCCATAGAAAACAGCCCTAAAAGAGAGAAATATGACCAGTCTTTAGGAGCCTCTGAGCAGCGACGGGGATCTGAGATGCACTGAGATATGGAAAAGCACATGGTGAGGCTCAAGAGGATGTAAAAAAGCAAGCAAGTTTATATTCATTTCCTGGCAGAAAAGCTGGAGCTGAAAACATAGGGATGGGAGGGGAACAGAAAAGCTTTCTCCAATATCAGCCCAAATAGGAAGGTGACTATTGACCCACCTTTAGCAGCTGCAGGCATTTTTTTTACCACCACCTAAGTCAAATACACACACTGGATTCTTCTGCTTGGGAGATGCTCCACGGGTGATTTGCCAGTTCAGCTAAGCTAGTATTAGCATGAATGTAACTGGGCTTTGGGTTTTTGGAGTAGGAAAGGCTTAAGGGACTAAAACAGGGATTGTAATTTCCTTTGTATCATGGAGCTGTCCCTGGTATAGTCTAGAAGGTCAAGACATCACCCAAGTTTAGTCAAGACCCCTCCTTACTTGGCTGCATGGATCCTGCTCCAGCCACCCCAGCGCTGCTTCCCCCAAAAAACCACTCCCAATAAATTAATTAGCTGATCTGAGTGTCCCAGGCCAGTGGTTCTGCACTATAAAAATCTCTCTTTACTTGAAACTAATCAAACCAGAGTCTGAGCGCCGAGGTTTGCAGTCTGCAAGCACAGCCACTCTGTCTGAGCACAACACACGCCTGTGGAAACCACCACAAATATGCAGCGCTCAGACATCAAAGACAGGAAAAGAAGAGCAGTAAAGAGGGCACCCAAGGTCAAAACCTACACCAGGGCTTCTCAACCCAAGATTTTTATTACAACAAATCTTCCAGAAAGGATTGCAGTGGAAGATAGTGGATTCCTGCCCTCCCCCTGCCCCCCAGAAGAAAACGAAGCTGAACAACTCAGAAAACCTCCTGTTTCAGCTGTCACAATGAAGCCATCAGGTAGATTTTTGCCAAAAGTGATGCTGAAGTGCTTCACTTTGGGCTAAGTATGCAAAAATCCAACAAACTGGGTCTGATCTCAAAGTCCAAACCTCCTTCCACTGAAGGGAGAGGCAGTGGGGCAGCTATGTGATTTCATTCACTGAAGATGCAAAGAAAACAACTTATTTTCACATAAAAAGCCAGACTGGTTTGGGTGGGCAGGGCCCTCAGTATCCCCCTGCCATGGGCAGGGACACCCCCATCGGCCCATCCAACCTGACCTTGAGCCCTGCCAAGGATCCAGGGGCAGCCCCAGCTTCTCTGGGCACCCTGTGCCAGGGCCTCTCCCCACCCCAAGAAGGATTTCTGCCCCTCCTGCAGCTGAAGGCCATTCCCCTGGGCCTGGCCCTCCCTGTCCTCAGCACCAGCCCCTCTCCAGCTCTCCTGGAGCCCCTTGAGGGACTGTAAGGGGCTCAGAGGTCTCTCCACAGCCTGCTCTTCTCCAGGCTGAACCTGGAGAGATGCTCCAACAGTTCCACATCCTTCTTGTCCTGGGGACCCCCAAACTGGAGGCAGCACTGCAGGGGTTGGTCCCCGGAGCAGAGCAGAGGGGCAGAATCCCCTCCCTCCAGACCTGCAGGTCCCACTGCTGGGGATGCAGCCCAGGACAGGGTCGGCTCTCTGGGCTGTGAGCGCACACTGCTGGGGCACATCGAGCTTTATATCAATCGACACCCCCAAGTCCTTCTCCTCAGGGCTGCTCTCAATCCACCCATGGCCCAGCCATCATCCATGTTCCAGATTGTGCTGACCCAGGTGCAGGACCCTGCACTTGGCTTTGTCGAATTTCATGAGGTTCACATGGTCCCACCTCTGGAGCCTGTCCAGGTCCCTCAGGATGGCATCCCCTCCCTCCAGCACCTTGACCTCTTTTTCCGTTTTGGGAAAGTTTAGGTATAAATTAAAAGCAAAAAAAGAGTAGAAAGGACAATTTCTGAGTGTTGTCTCAGGAATCCATTTCATACTTCTTAAGTAAAGCAAAAGCCCTGAGGCCTTCAAATTAATTCCCCCTTTGATCCACAAAGGCCTAAATTGACTAGCCTCCTAGACATGCAGCAAGGCTCATCTCTTTGTCCAGGGAATTGAAAGGAATTCAGACTTTATTTAAAGTTCAGACTCCTCCTATTGGGCTGTGCTGCTGCACAGTGATATTACCCCAGGCGTTTACTCACAAGGCCAAAAAAACCCCCCAAAAAATAGAACCCTCTGACAAAAATAACAGCATGAGGAGCCTTTGCATTGTGTGGCCAACCAGTTGTGAAGTTTTCCCTGACTAAACTAACTCATTCTGAGTAATTAATGAACTATTGGATTGTTTTTTGTGGTCCCACAGTGAAGGAAACCTTTTAAACACGAAGCTAAATTTCAGGTGACAGAGAGTCACAACACAAACCAGGCCCGTGTTCACTGAGGGGGCTCAAAGTATTTCAAAACCTGTTTGATCCCATTTCATGGGGTGGTGTCAAGAGGCTGGAGACAAGGGGAGAAGCATCAATTCTTATTTTGTATGTGTAGGTATATACTCACTTAGGAAAAGCTACAAAAAGGGTAGTCAAGCACACTGCAATCAGATATATCCATGCCCATGCTGATAGGTGGCACATACTCCTGTCTTACACCCCTGTATCGCTGTATCTATCTGAAGTTGGATTAATTTATCAAAATACTGTGGATCTTACAGCCTTCAAGTCCTTAGGAAGAAAAGCCTATGCACACAGGGATACTTGCTCATGGTGAAAGTCAGGCAAGGCACAAGATGCCTGGCGTGGAGCGATGAATAGTTGGGTGCAGGGCTACTTTTTCCAGCTTGAAAGTGTGTGCTCAGCATCCAGCTGTTAAAAAATTAAAGTCATCCTCCATTGGGGGGAAAAAAGGGAAAATAGTCATTAAAAAAACATGCTCTCAGGACAAGTATTTTTTCTGCCACTCACTCAAGCCCGTCCACAGTTCCAAAGACCGTTTATCTCCTCATGTTCACCACAGACCCCTATGTTATCCTTTAGGTTGCAGAAATACAGCCCCACTTATTTATTTCTCCAGCTTCACACTCCACTCTCAAGTCAAGGAGATGCTGCCTGAAGACAACACAGCTTTACACACCAATAAAAACTAGTTTAGAGTGCCAAAAAACCCCTATTGTTTGAAAAAAACACACTGGGCCAATCTTTACGGTCATCTACCCACTGGGACAGTTTACTGACACTATCTCATCCCCACAATCAAAGTCATCCCTCACTCATCCTTCCAGCTTCTTTCACCCAACAGTACATTTGATTTGGGGACACCCCCAACCCCTGCAAAATGACTGTCTGTGTTTAATGATAAGAAACCATCATTCAACCTCAAACCTTACTCCCAGCAGCATTTGCATAGTTCTGCATGCCTGCTTATGCACCAGCGCTCTCCATCAGCTGCTTCTCAGTGTTTCATTTCCAGGAATTAATTCCCATCCTGGTGTTTCGTAACGATTAGAGAGCAACTACCAACAGGTTTGAGACTTACTAACAGGGGACTGGAAGAGTTGCTTTCCTCTCCATTGTGCCTTACCTATGGGCAGGAGGAAATCCCCCCTGCATGTCAGTTTAGGAGGATGCTGACTGAGGGAGGTTACAACTGTTGCACAATACTCTCCGGCTCTACACTGCCACTTAGCAGAAACAGCTGTTTTAATAAGAGCTTGTATCTTTAGCTGGCTAATGCAATAACAAAATTAAACAAGACCGCATAGAGACTAATCCAACCCGGGGCTGGGGAAAGCCATTTAGTATTCCCAAGCACTGGAACAAACCATTTAGTCTCTGCACACACACAGCCTGCACAGGCGTTAACGCTCCACAACCACGTTCCGCTCACGCATGGATTTGCCAGGATCTGTTGACAGGATCCGCTTTTCCCCCCCACTAAAGCCATGAAAGAAAAGGCTCAGAGGAAATCCTAAGAGGCAACACGTTTCTCTCCCTGGCTTTCAGCAACTTTTCCTGCGAACTGAGCAAACAAAATGAATTCAGCAATATCAGTGCTGCTCCCGAAATGTATTAACAATGAGAGGGAAGGCTGAGGAAAGAGAAAGGGGGGACTGATAGTATTAACAAAAGCCCCACAGCACACTGGCTGTGGCTAAAGCCAGAGCCTGAAAGGCTTCTTTGTCTTTCTGGTCAATGCAAGCCTATTCAACAGCCGATATATAGCGAAAGAAAGTGAGGGTGGGAGGAAGAAGAGTCCTGTCTCTTTAGGGGACGTCTCCTCAGCTGCCAAGCTGTGCAGCAGGGAGAGGGGACTCTCGCATGAACACAGAGCTGCTTTCCAAGCAGCCCGTAACCCAGGCATTGTCTATTAACAAACGCCGACTGAAAGGACATGCTCTGCTCGCGCCCAACCTTCCTCCACCAAGAGACACACATTCCAGGAACTGGACATCTAGTTCCCAAAGAGCCTCCAAGTGCAATATAAATAGTAAGCTATAGAAAATAACACACACACACCCCCCCCAATTTCTGAAAGTCTGCTTGCTCTTCTGCAATCCCTTCCTCCCAACAATGAGCTATTGTTCCGCTCTTGGTACTGAGGAAATGTTTGCGTTCCTTCTCTGGGTCCTTTACATTTAGAGACCTGCTCCTCATTTCAAGATAATCATCCAACATGCTCCAAAGGATGAAAGCCTTCCACGGTTCAAGAGAAATTTAATATTGATATCATCCAATAAAACAAACACCCCCCTCCCTGCTCCTCATTTCAAGATAATCATCCAACGTGCTCCAAAGGATGCAAGCCTTCCACAGTTCAAGAGAAAATAAATTTAATATTGGTATCATACAATAAAACAAACACCCCCCTCCTTGTTTTCTCAGAGTTACCATAAAAAACTTGGGGTTTTAGCTACCGCTTGGCAGCTAACCAAAATACCTAGAAAACATCAAAATAGGAGAGTCCCAGTTGATGCTGGTGTAGCATTTAACACAGCCACGCATGACCACCAGTTTGAAACAGAGTGCTGAAGGCAAGCACTGCCTCAAAGGGACCGACACCTGCTGAGGGCTATTTCTTCTCACAAACATTGAAATTAGAGTACACCCAAGTTCCTCACCTCGGTCACGCAACCACAAGTGCCAAGAGTGCCTTCTCACGCGTCCACGAGGCCAGACCCACAGTGTGGTTTAAGACGTGGCCACCACGTACCTTCCTGAGAACCTCATGTCCCAAGGAACAAAAACACTGCTGGAAAAACCCAGAGCAGCGAACGCACGTACGTCTGGGATTGTTCCTCTTCCCTCCCAAACCAGGCACTCCTTGCACAGTGAGGCATACAGCCCAGGAGCAAGGTTTGAACTCTCCCTGCTTCCCAAGTCTTGACCACTGCAGAGCCAAGATTTTCCCACTGACAGGACTGCTGCAAAGGGATCATAACCATACAAAGGAAAGACTTCAGCAAGAAAAAAACCCCACATCACAGTGCCAATTTCCCTCCTTTAACATTCATTCTTCTAACCAGAGGATGCAAGGGGAACTGCCAAAGGAACGTGCTGTAGAAGAGGGAGCTATCACATGTTTCACACCCAGGATGCACACAGACTCGGGGACTCCGCATCTATTTTTGGAGCTGGGCAAGAAGTTTCTTTATAAAAAGAAGCAAACAGTAATTTATTTGCTTTAAAAACAAGAGCTTCTTAATAGCAATCACAGCAATAACTTCTGCAAGAACAGCTTGTAAAGATAAAAACTTCTTTCCCCCCCCCCGTGTCTTAGATGAACTAAAGGGGAGAATAACTCCACCATAACCACAGTTTTAATTAAATTTGATTGATAGCCCATTATATAAGTATGCACAAAGCCACAGTTCGCATAGGATACTATTCCCTTTCAGGTTTTTCAATGCAGAAAGGCGTTCAAAACTTGAATTATTAAGATAAAGACCTTTTTTAAAGTGCTGATCTGTTGTTTCACTGGAAAACGGTGCAAAGTCTCCCCAAAAATAGCCAAGCATGCAAGAAGTTGCTGCTCTTCAGGAATCCCACAAGCTCCTGGAGGGATAATCCACTCAGACAGACCACGCACACAACCCACCATACCCAGAACCACATCCGAACAGGCACCTCGCAGCACAAAGAGGCATTTAAAACACACACAGACACACACAGACACAGACACACGCTCCCACCCTCTCCCTTCCCCGACTGCAGGGGTATTTTTCACCTCCTTTGTCTCTCCGCAGGTGGGGAACGGCGATTTCAAGCAGGCAGCAAGGAAAATGGGGAAAAGGAACTTAAAACACAAACCCCCTTGTGCTGCAAACAGCAAAGTGTGGCTGCTGCATGTGTGGGACTTTACAGCATGCTCTTGTATCGCCTCTTCCACCCCGCTCCCTGTTTTTCAATGCTATCTGCTCTGAGGTCCAACTGTCCAATGACCGAAATACCCTCAAAGAAAGCAAAGACGACCAAAAAAAGGCAGAAAGAGCAACAAAAGGAAGTCACCTGGCATTAAATTCAGGTGATTCTTTGGGCACTTGGAGCTCTAGCATAAAGTCAGCAGCTGCTACACTACACAAGCTCGAAACCAAAGTCTAAAGAAACGTGGAAATAGAGAAGAAATAAAGAAACACAGTCCATAAACCACTATTTCTGATTGACAATGACTTTGGCTTCCCTCAGCGCTACGAACAGAGATGAGGTATTGATAGGAAACTCTTTCAAAGTGAAAGACTGCTGCACTGATGACTAAGAACAAGATGTGGAAGGGTAAGTTTTATTTCTTTCTATTCCTGAACACAGCATGCATCAAGCAGCAACTTAAAGAACAACTCTTGACTCCCAAGCTTTAATGTTACCACCGCATATAGGAGAACGTCAATAACCTCTGCATGAAAGTACACTCTGTTTGCAGGTAAATCAAGATGTAAATATTTGTTCTACTTAATTCTGCTTTGTACAGTCCAGAAGGACTGATCAAAGATAACATATGTTTTGAGGTGTAATTATGAAATGGAAGCACTTAGAAATCAAACAATCTATAATAGAAGTCAGTATAACAGCTAAAGGGGAAAAAAAAAAGCACTTCTCACATACACTATTTCAGCTACACCAGAGCTACGTGATGCTGCTTATACCTCAATGTTCACATGGAGAAAAAAAATTACAATCCAAGAAAAGCCAAAGAACTTTGTTGACTTTATTAAGGGCAGTAAAAGAGCTCCAAGCAACGCTGACACAGACCAGGTAGACTTAGCTGAGCTCTCTGATTTCAGGATGAACACTTTGGCTGCATTCAGCCTTGACACCCCAGCATAATAAACAGGCTTTAAAGGGACAAACAAGGCAAGGGGAAAGATGCATCAACCACACAAGCTTCTTCTGTTGGTAAAGGTTTCCTAGTTTATGATCTCAGCCCTTACTGAGCTGTAAATTGCAAATGGCACAACATATGCTTTTGGTTCAGAGACTGTAATTAATCCTGAGTCAGCTCTGAGATTGGGATGATCTTGAAATATTGTCCTGTCCCCCCAGCATCACTAAAAAGACCTTGCAAACAATTTTCCTCATGAATGGGAAAACAAGAGCCTGCCCTTTGATCCCACCTCTTCTAAAGCTTAAAAAACACGCGGCGTTTGAGGCCCCTCGCATGGGTTGTCTCTCACAAGCAACCAACCTCTCACCAGTGACTGCTCCTGCGCTGAGGTTATGCTGACGTAGCAGCCCAGAAAACAAAACCAAAACTTGTAAGCAGACACAGCAAAGGCAAGCCCTGCCTGGGGATAACACAGAAGAAGTCCTAGTTCCAGCTTATGGTTAAGTAACTCCTTGCTTGGAGGCACCGTGAGATGAACTCGACGCAAGCTTTGGCCTTTCCCTGTCCACACCGACACCAAAGGTTTCTAAGGGGAAGTTGGGATTATTAGTAGACACCACCAAAACGACAGTAAACTTTGCCAGGCACACATGCAGCTGATTTTTACACCTTTTTTCCCCCTCCTAAAACAATTCAGGTTCATTCACCTCCCATGCAAGCGACCCCACCTTCCTCCACTCTTTGAAATCAGGTTTCTCTTGGAGAACAGTGACCAGCAAACAGCCTCAGCAATATAAAAGTTGTGCTGCTTCCCCAGAACAACCCCTGAGCATAGAGTAGCTTGGAGAAAGCCTTCATGCCACTGATCACAGATTCCCCATCGGACTCTTTCAAAGCACGCCTGGATCCAGAACCCCAAATCAAGTGTAGTTTCCTCATCTCTTAATTCCTCCTGGTCCCTAGGTATTGCTTCTGTTTTAATCCAGATACAACCTACTGTTTTTCTGAGCTGAAGATGGAAAGGTACCACAAAGAAACAGCTTTATCCTCACCTTTAGGCAAGGGAAAACATACAGCCAAACATCAGCTACACCACACATCCCCTGCAAGATGGCAAAGGATGGCTCTGCAGCACTCGTTGGCAAGAGCTAAAGTGCAATTAAGTGTGTGGTGCCTTTCCAGGCTCCTTCCCAGCACAATTCCAAGTATTCCTTGAATACAAAAGGAGCCCAAATCCCGACATCAATACCACCACAATGTTTCTAAGTACCTATGTGAGCTGTAAGTTTTGCCACAATGCCTTTAATAAGGGATGTGCTCATGGGATGAAGCACCAAGCACAAAACTGGAGAAGATCCACTCTGTGAACCCACAGTTTGATCTGCCTGCCATCAGAGCAATGGTACAGACAACTTGGGGAGTGGCACATGCTGATCCCAATCTAAAAATAACTGGATTACAGGAGTGACAGTCAATTCTAACTCCATTATTCAAATCTTGATTAAATCTAACGTCGAGTATGTTTCTTAATCAACCTGCCTCAAGTGACTACTTGAAGGCTAATCTCTCAAAGCCTTTTTTCAGGGTAGAGAAGATTCCTCTATAGCCTTAACACAGGTAGAACATGAAAATGATTATCCACAATGCTTGTGCCTTCCAAAAATATTTGGCAAAGCACTGGATTGGGGTTTTTTTGTCTGTTTCATATGAGCACAATGTAAAATGAACTTAGAGTCTCAAAATGCCCTTCAGCATCTAAAAATGAACCAAGCTTGGCAAGAAGAAAGTATCTTGAACGAGGCATTTCTCAGCATGGTGCAGCAAGAAAAACATCCTTTTGATATTGTTAACCATATTTATTTTTGTGATTCACTATAACAGAAGGGGGGGGGGAAATTACCTGAACAGGCAAGCTATCTTAACACTGCTTCCTCTGACAAAGTCCTTCTAGATCAGCCTCTGGCTCCCAAGCATTTGCTAAGTTTTTAAAAACTTATATATGTAAGCAGCAGTTCAACAGGGAAATGGTGTCCCAGCTTCCAAAACTCCCAAAGTGTGGACATCAGAGGCAACTCTGCACACTGCAAACCTCCCTCCAGAAGGGATGAATGCCAAGGCACTGCCAAAAACATGCTCTCACTGCTGAAGACATTTGCTGAAGACATTTTTGCCCCAGCTGTTAACCACCACCACCAGTCAAAACTAACCACACACACACACCCCCCTCAGTTCTGTCAGCTTAAAAACCATGGTTCCTCCCTAACCAGCTTTGGTACAGCAATCCCTGTTTAAAACATTTAAAGATGGAAGAGAACAGAAGGGTGAGGAGGAGAAAAAGATAGGCAAGGAAAGTTTCCAAGACCACTGAGCAAAGCGATTGCAACTATCACCAAGGGAAGAGGGAAGATGCTCATCCCAGACAGGCAGCAGTTCAGGAGGAGTAGTCTTCAGCGTGAAGAAATTGCATTGTTCAAGAAAGTAAGTTGGAAGGGGAAAAAAAGAAGGAATCTTTAATAGGAGATAAGCAGAAACAGCATATCCATAAAAGGCCCAAGCAGTGGCCAAGGAAAAGCCAGGGGAACACGGGTAAGTTTGACACGAGACAGAACTTGGGCCGACTGCTGGATTTTCCTTCATCGCACTTCCATCTGAAAGGGGAAAAACCCTAACAGCAGCAGAGTTACCCCAAGTAACAGCTACACAAGACTAAGGCTAAGCAAATGTCTCATTAAATGCTGTAAAAATGCACACAGCAAAGCTGCAAACAAGGCAGCCTGATGGAGATCACAAGGAGCCACCCGTGGCAGAACAAGGTTTTCACCTCCGGTTTGGCCGAGCGACACACACCAGCCCACTCCTTCCTGGAGTTACTTGTGGTCTGTTCCACAACTAACAGGTACAGTTCTTCAGCTGTCCTCCAGACCTTTGGTTGCATCAGATGCCTGCACACTTCCAGCCTGGCAGAAAAAGCAGTGGTTTTATTAAAACACCACAGAGAAGAGACAGCAGAGCTAAAGCCAGACCCACCTTCTACCTCTCTCGTTGTGACAGGACACCTATTGTAAAACACTCCTGCATTTCAAACATTGAGCTTAAAACACTTCCCATCACAACACCAAAAGCACAGGCTCTCTCACACAAACCCAATCACACTGCAAAGAAAACAAATATCCCCAAGTTTAACAAACTTCTGTTCCCTGATTAGCAGCTGAACCAGCAGTTTCTGGCCCGATCCCAGCTGCTGCTCTGACCTGCTCGGCCACAGCTGGTGTGTTGCTTTGAGGTAACCTGATAAACACACTTCGGGGTCTGTGTTGTGATGTGTGGAGCTGCTGTCAGAGGGCCTGGAGAGAGCAGCTTACACCGGGCAATACAGCGACCTGGCAAAGTAACTCCTCTATTCTCCCTTGCTGGCAAGGGAAAATTGGGATTGTTTATTCCCCCTTCAGAACAGTTACTTAACACACACACAGCTATTTCTACGTTGAGCTTATCCTGCAAACACATAACCAGCTAAGAACATTAGAAAGGGGAGCAGGACAGATGATGTACCTACAGAGAAGCACAGGGGAAAGCATACCAGGAGGAAAGCTATCTCATCGAAGAGGAAGGTCACCAAGCTTTTATTCAGCCTTTATTCAGCTTCCACCATGGAACAAACTTCCACCAAGATATTATAGTCTACCTTCCCCCATACTGAATCCATCCAGTAAAGCCTCAGATCTCTGGCTTCCCTTTAGCACCAGCAATTACTGCATCTGGGGGCATGTTGTTACAAGACTAGGGGGGGGAGGGAGGGGGGAAAGTTCCCAGTACAGATACAAGTCCTACAGCATGTTTGTGGCAATTCTAACCCAAGAGTCTAAATTTCCCTAATGCACTAAAACTCAGCCTACTTATTTTTATCTTCCCATGCACACCATTAACACAGAGCTTCCCCAGCCCACTTACCTCAAACTTTGTACCCTAAAACCACAAATAAGCTAATTGAGCTTACAAAGGCTACAACCCACACACACCTCTCCAGGGACAGGCGCTGCTTCCATCCCTGGGGGCTCAGGACCCTCCAGCAGCAACCGTATGTTTCCAAGCCAGGCTTTCTATCTGTACGATGAGCATGAATATCAAACAGCCGAGTAGTTTACTGTCTCATTCACTCAGCTACGTTTCCTACCGTGTCTCTAATGCTTCACGCTGTGACTTCATGGGAAAATGTAATGCTCTGCTGGTCAATCTGTCAAGAACCATCACGGTGACAGCAGTGTTGTCACCCAGACTGATGGTCCTTCCATCAAGCAAAGCAATGAACTCTAGAAGCACGCTTCTCGAGAGCATTAACACTTATTTCGACTTGTGGTTTTGTAACGCCTCACGATTCCATCCCCCCCCCCATAATCTTTATTTCAGTGGTTTATCAAAATGAAATGAAATCCTAAGTACCCTCTTGCCACACACAGAGCTTATGACTTCTCCTGAGTTAAAACCCCATGTCACACAGAATGAAATCCTGAGGAAGCAGGCATCTCAGGAGGATGGCACAATGCATCTTACAGAGCTGCACAACAAACAGATCAGAGCAGGACAGAGGTTAGACAGGAGCTCTGGGTCTCCTTGGTCCAGTCCTCCACACATTCAATTTTGCCTTGTGAGGACTCTCAGTTGCATACTTTACACACACCTCTACAGGGTGCTTGAAGAAGGAAGTAATAGCAACAATATATTTATCCCAGCTGAGCCTGAAGATGAGCAAGTACATTAGTCTCAGAGCATTCCTCACTTAAAGAAATGCTGGATTACCTTCCATTAGCTCTGCCCGTTGAACCCGGGCCACAAACACAGTGGTGAAACACAGAGGGAAGGTTGCAGCTGCTGCATGGGACCACGGAGGAAGATTTCCAAGCGCACATCTCTCTCCTTATTGCACCAAGGGCCCTCTGAAGTAATGGGACACAGCTGAAGCAACACAGGGGTACAAGTCAGTGAAGGTGTACCTGATGTGCTACCCCTGATGGGAGAGAAACAGGGATTTCACAACCTGTGCCTGCCTTCTGGTTGCTCAGGACTGTCTGCACCCACAGGACACTCTGGGCAGCGCCAGGGCAGGACCACTACTTTTCTGATGAGCCTAAAACCCCAATTTTGCTGATTTCAGGCTGCATGGAAACTTCAGCATCACTGTAACAAGTTCTTCAAGGATTATGAACAAGTACCTACCGACACTACCCAACCACTTGGCTGTCATAACTATGTCAGTGAGCAGCATCGCTCGTTAAAATACGAGTAAGGATGCTCCGGGGACCACACTGGTTACCAGCACTAGTTTAGCAGCCTTTAATCAGATTAATCATAATCAAGACAAACACTTAAGATACAGGGAGGGGAAGAAGAGAGACCTCAAATTCCCTGACAAACCAAAAGCTGTCCCTGCTTTCAACACTTTCCACATTACACTTAAGATACAGGGAGGGGAAGAAGAGAGACCTCAAATTCCCTGACAAACCAAAAGCTGTCCCTGCTTTCAACACTTTCCACATTCTGGGAAGTGGCCTGGCCACGTTCTTCCCCCAACAACATCCTTTCAAAACCAAGGCCAACCTGCACTGTTACTGGAGCTCAGCACCACCCTCTCCGGTCCTCTCCTGCTCCCTTGTTTTACTGCTGTGCTCTGGTTTCCTTCTACACACCCTTCACAGGTTGATTAATACTCATCTCAGATGATCAGATGTCTAGTAATTCAGGCTTTCACACCACTCCACACAGTAACTCTCATTCAGGCACATACATTTTACTAGAAAGCTTTTGCTGACTCTTCCCACTCCTGACATCCTGGCCATTCAGTAAGACCTTCTGGACAGAGGTCCTGGCTATAAAATTCACATGTTCTTCAGCTGCCAGAATGGGAATTTGGTGACAGTACAATTCATTCTTTTATTTAATGATCTTAATGTCAGCCTGAGTGGCTAAAGTGTGCTTTGGCTTCAGCAAGCAGCGATGGGGATGGTGCCAAATGCCAGCAACCAATTGTTTCGGTGAATGCCTGCACTACCAGGTATCTCTCCACAGAACAGAGAAGTTTATGTAGATGATTCTTTTTTTTTAATTAAAAAAGTGTTTTGGAAACATAATCAATACAATTAAGAAGAACAGCTTAAGCTCATCCAAAATTACACTTTGCAGTATTTGCATATCAACAAAAATTAGATCCTTTTTTTTTTCCTTCTGAAGAGACAGAAAAGCACTCTGAAATCTCCTTTAGAACAGAACACTGAAGGAAAACATCCAACCCAAGTTGCACAGACAGGTTGACAGCTGAATTATTTACATTTTGCAAGCCTAATACAACACACAGAGCCCAGAAGAGCAAAGTATTTGAAGAGAAACCAACCAGTAACTAGCATTTATATCCATGTAAGTGCTGGTGAGGAAAGGGCACCACAAACTGAAGCCAGCTTTCTCTTCTACAGAGAGTTGAACTCAGAAGGCATCTCACCAGCTCAAGAAATTCTATATAGGCTTCTACAGGAACTCTGCCAGGCTGAAGTTGGGCATGAACCACCAACTGCTGAAATCCCTTTCCTGGCATGCTCCAGAGCTTGAGATGTACCATGAATTTCACATCAAAAGTCATAATAAACACACTTTAAATGCTTTTTGATTTCAGCTCTCAGTACTCCCCCACAAAGAAGTGGTAAAGGTTACTACCCTCAGCTACAGCACAGTGCTGAGTTCCCTTCCAAATATAATACAGATATTGAGTCTGTCCAATTCATCAGCTGCACAACACCGGTGCCAAGCCCAGAGCACCCTGTACACCATCACAAACTTCCAGAAAGTTTTCAGGCCAGCTTTCCTTCTGAATTTCATATCAGACTTGGCAGTTCTGTAGAAGATCTCGTGGCAGTCCAAGGACAGGAGGACTAGATCTCATTACTTAGTAGAAATACATTTTTTAAAATCTTTTTTTTTTTTAACAGTTGCATCCTTTCTTCAGGATGCTGGGACTTTTTCAAAGACATCCCCTTGATGCTTTAGGGGAAGAGTCTCCTGCTTAGGCTGAAAAGGCTGCCATTATTGCTTTTCAGCGAAAGAACAAAATTAAGCCAGAAAAATGCCAGTTCCAAGGCACAATAACTTCTACAACTTCTTAATAACACACAAGAGGGAAATTTCTATTTCAGACCACCATTAGGGCAGCCATATCATTAATTCAAATGGATTTTCAGAAGCCACCAGCAATGCAGACATGTAAATCAGGCTATGCTTAGTAATCCAGTAACTCACACACAGTCACTCTCACATGTAAATCAAACCGAGACACGAACACACAGTCATCATCTGGAAACCCAAAAGAGAGAATTGGTGCGGTTTTCATTAGTTCTCACCTCCCAAAGGCTTTCCAAACTCAGAAAAATCTCTGTTACTTAAGATCTTTAAGGGCATTAACTCTTCCTTGCTCAGTGATTTCAAAACATCACGGGCAAACTCGAAAGATGGTTCAGCAACGTTTCTTTTCCTACCACGTGAAGCCCACTTCCCAGTAAAAGCAGGGATGATCTTCATGCTTAGCACTTGTTCAAAGTAATTTCTGTGCAGATAGTCCAGAGCATGAGAGTTTCATTCCTGCCAGGTTCAACCACTTGGAAAGGAGCAGCTGCTCTGTGCATCTCGACAAGTCCTAACCCATTTCAACACCTCACCGATGGTTTTGGAGAGCGCTACTGGTATCGGTTGAGGGCTGGATGCATTTCTCTTACAAGATGCATGTTTTAGAAGCCACTTTGCTTTTTGTTCAGGCATACTTAAAGCTCCAGAAATATTTTAACTCTCATCCAGATAAAGGTGTTACAACCAAAAGCAGAAACATATTCTTTCTGATAGCAGAACTGATTTCAATCTGCTACCATGCCAGCGCAGGGTGACTTTTTTTTCTCTCCACATCTGGTGACTACACAGCAAACAAAGGTAAAAACAATTCTTATGGTACAATCAGAATAGGGAGCATGTCATTTTCCTTTCAGGAAAGCAAAAAAAAATAAAAAAGCTGTCCCATTAACCTAGTTGCATGCCCAGCAGCAATTTGACTCAAGTCCCATCAGCAACAGCATGCCATCACCTACTATGAGAAGAGAGAGCGTGTTTTGGGACATCTTCCAAACATATATAATAAAACATAAGGATAACATGTACCAGAAAATTTCACTAGCCTAAAAGCTTATTCTGCTTGCCCCTACCCACCCCTTGGATCCTTTTGTTTTTTAAGAACCCATTCTATTTTCTTCTTCCAGCTGTTCCACATCATCGCTCCTCTTCGGGAGGCAGAACGACATCCACAGTTTGGAAAGAAGAGCTGTCCATAGGAGAAGTTCATGGAATTGCCACCAACTGCAGTACTATGAGCAGGCACATCGACCACATTCCCTCAAATAAAAGAAAAATCAGTTCCCCCAGTTCCTCCAGAACACACAACTCCTTCACCCACATCTTCATGCCCTGTAACAAACACCAGTTTTCTCCTCCTTGGCAATTGCTAGGAGACATATTCAAGTCACAGATAAAGTTTCCTGCTAAAGAAAAGCCTGTAAAACAGTGATACTACCCATCTATAATTCCCCAGAGTACAAGTTCCAGCAACTCTAATCATATTAGCGGATTTACACACAACTAAACTTGACAGTTGACTGGCCCTGAAATTGCTGGATTAGGAGGAAAAAGAAAATAAAGGTTACCTACAACTTCTAAAGGGAGATCTTCACTGCTAAATCTTACTATGAAACAAAACCAGACCAAACACACAAGCTCAACACATCCCAGTATCTGTGAACAACACAGAAGGGCCTTTCAGCCCTAAGCTGGGGGACAAAACTCATACACACAGATGAAAATCCTTCTAAGACCCAACATCTACATGGGAAGTTGTTTGTTCCAGGTCTCCTATTACTCTCTACCCAACTTCTAACCATACCATAGATAAAAACACAAACTCTGTTCCAAAATCTGTACTGCACATCAAACACATACATATCGAAATGGATAAATTAACCTCCTCCTGCAGACTTCTGCCAGAGAACATATACAGTCATCTCCTCAGATCTGAGGAGAAAATAAGCTATTTCCAAAAAAATCACATTTTTGGAAGAATGGTTTTCTCCCAAGACACTTCACTACAAAAATCTGACGAAGCTGGTAAAGTGACATATCTGTGCTATAACATGATTAGCTTTTGTCATTAAATAAATTAAAGCTATTTCTGCTTGAAAGAACGCAAAGATGTGCCAAGGCTGGGGAACATCAACAGGAGAGATGGCAGAGAGGTCTAGAAGCACTTAATTTTTTGGCAATACGCTCAGAAACCCGTGCCTGTTCCTCCCCTGCAGAAGAGCCACCACCTCAAAGCCTGAGCCTTTTCAAAGCTTCTCTCCTGCCGCATACCCTCTCAAGGAGTATGATCGCCACCACTTCAGAGGCACCTCACATGGAAACGCTTCTCAGGCTACACCGCTGCCCCTTCATCTGACCACAATTTCAGAAAGCTCACTCCTGAACTCAACCCAAAGAAAACCCAACCCAAACCCAAACAAGAGAGCAAGGAATACCTCTGATCCTCTGATATCGATCCAGTTCCTCCCCACCTCTCACCACTCCTTCCCTTTCATGACCATAACTCTCTGAACACCCTTTGCTCCACTGGCATCTGGAAGAAGCCTTCCAACCATGCTCTGGTTTTAACTCCAGTTCAGTGTCAAAGCTGCCAAGAAGCCCAAGCTGATCCACCTGAGGCATAGGGATGCACAGTGCTTTACACAAAACCTACCATCATGCTCTTCAAGCTGACTCCTACGCCCAAGCAGCCAGCTAATCCCTGGGTCCTCATCGTCCAAGTCATTGATGGATAAACCCCAGAGAGCACAGAAAGATGCTGCATCACATACACTGGGAAAAAAAGCCCCTCAGAGTGAAAGTAAGCAGTCGGGAAAGACGGTGTTGGCTCCAAACTCACAGAGAGTATCACAGCAACCCAGAGACCCTGATCCTTCAGCTGCACGCTGAAGATGCTCTTCTTGGATACATTCTTAGGCACTTTCCCCTCCAGCTCAACTCTGCTCACTAAGAGAAGATAGAAAACCCCACACACCCAAATCCTCCTCAGCAGACTTAACTAGATTACCGACATGGGCCTACTCCGACGGCACACCCTGGCCCTCATCCAAACACCGGGGTTAAGCGTTGCTAGAACATCACCCTGACTTCATACAGAGTCTCTTTCATTCCTGAAAGCAATCCCCTGTTTCTTGCCATTCTGGGCTTTTGGGAAGCCACTTGCAGGCAAAAGATGCCACCCAACAGAGCAGGAAGCAGCACAGCACTTTCTGAAAGGAACTACAGCACAGTTGGCTGAAACAACTCAGGAAAAACTAAAGCAGACACTCAATTACCAAGACAACGTTAGCAAAACCCAGGTGTCTGTGTACAGCAACAATACAGTTCACACAGGAATCCCCCCAAAAGCTGACCCTTCCTCTCCACTGCTCAGAAACGGAATTAAAGTGGGGGAAGAAAAGTTGGGTTGTTTTTTTTTTTTTTCCAGATAACCACTTATTAAAACCCATCCTGAACCTGCCACGATTGCCCCGCTGCAACAACCTGAAAAACACCCGTATCCAGAGATACCCAATCCCACACTGAAACAGCCACAGTGATATATTAAGGTCAAGTTTACTGATGCCTACACACAGACCATCAACAACCAGGAAACTGAACTCCTTCCAAATGCAAGGAAGTTCAGAAAAGAAAACAAAAACCTACCAATACCAGACCAGAGCCTGAGATGGCTCTAATTTGGCTCCGAGATATGCTGTTAAATTAACCCTGAAGAGCCAGCAGACGTGCAACGTTACCAGAGTTCACCACAAATCAATCTGGTTGTCCTTTCCAGCGTAACGTCTGGGCTGGGGCTGTGAAGAAACCAGTGACCTAATTATATTGATCCACAAAAAAATGTATTCACAGCGTGGGGGCTTTTGTAAAGAGCAGCTTATTATAACATGCACAGAAAATAACTCTCCTCTCCCTCACAGTCCCACTTAAGAGTAAAGAAACACGGTGTAGCTCAGCACATACCAGAGGTACCATCAAGTTAAAAACACAAAGCTCCACAGTGAGCGTGCAGCCCGGAGCGTTACCTTTGTTAATTTACATTTTTTATGGAAGAAATCTTGCTACAGAACAACCAACTTCAGCTGGAACTTACTCCTGAGAAGCAGCCTGAAAGCCAAAGCAAAGGCGGGCCATCAGGATTTATTTTTGATAACACTCCTCTGCTGTTTGTTGTTTCACGGTGACAGTTACACTCCGCCTCCTCTGTCCATCCCCAAATAAAGGTCAGAATCAGAGGATTTGTCCAAACTGACAACTTTTGAACACAATTTCTGACCACTTTTGAACACAATTTCTGCCTGAAATCAGGTTTGATTGA
Source organism: Zapornia atra (assembly GCA_013400835.1). NCBI lineage: Eukaryota > Metazoa > Chordata > Aves > Gruiformes > Rallidae > Zapornia > Zapornia atra. Next base: position 20,778 of record VZTU01029497.1, on the reverse strand, counting down.
ATACCAGAGCCACAAAGTTATCCCAACTTACTTTTTACACAGAAAAATTAGCTTCTTGAAGCCCCCACAGTAAGGAAATTTCTCAAAGCTCCGTCCTGTCTTACAGCAGCTCAAATCATCTCCTATTCAGCATGTCAACAGAATGAAACTCCCATCAAAACATTTCTGTTCTTCATGTCCATCATTCCCCATTTTCCCCCTCAAGAAGTTGTTTTTAAATCCCTTCTTCACCTTGTATTTCCCTCATCCCCCACTACTGCCTTTCTACAAGCACACATGCTCTTTTTCCCCATACAGTTCTCCCTCAGCCAATTCTTCTTTCTTCAATTATACAGATAACCATTTAATTTCATGATGGATTAAGTACTAAAACCACACATATTTCCAAAGACACAAAGTTCACCACACAGAAGCTGTTCTAGTTTAAATAGCCCAAGTCAGAGCCTCAATCTACCTATTAACATCTAATAATCCTTCACATCAACAATTAAACCCTTGCAGTACTGTGAGAAAGAAACCTTGCAGCGCTCTGCTCCTTCCAAGCTGCTGGAAGAAACCTGCAACTCTATTTTATCTGCTGTAGGATAACACTGTCTCAATAGTTGTACCAAAACAGAAAGGAAGGGGGGGGAGAAAAAAAAAGAAGAAACCAAACAGAGCTAAAAATAAAGACTGAACTCAGATGACCCTCTGCACTCCAGTAAATCACTGATGAACTCTGCTCCCCAAGCCTCACTTCTGCAGCGGCATGCAGAAAAGGTAACAGCTTTTGTTTACTACCTGGAAACACAGGCAGGTTTCAGCAGAGGTAAAAAGCAGCCAGGACACCTGAATAAAGTTCACCAAAAAGAGAAGTAGCACGAACACAGTGTTTGCATCTATCACACGAAGAGATCGGTAGTTTAAAAGTTAAGAAGCAGTATTGCTCAAACACGATGTGTTTTCAAAACAGGCACAGCTACAAATGAAAACCAGACTGTAGCATTTTAACCTTCCCACTTTTATAGCATCAACTTGTCATATCTACTGAATGCTTCTCCTGCTCCTCGGTACCTCCTGCTCTAGGTGTCCGGCTGGGTCCCTGTGATGGGACACATTGCTGCAACACCTCTAGCTCCTTTAGGGTCTGGCCCACCCCATCCAAGTCTCTTCACTTTTTGGCTGCACTCAGAGGTAAACTCAAACTTCATCCCTCACCCTCATGAAGAGTTTCGTGACAGCACTCACCAAAAGCAAAGGTGTCCTCCTGTCTTAGCTACAACGGCTCAGTCGCTCTCACAGACCACCACCAAGCTCGCCCTCAACGATGCCGGAGAAGCACTCAAGTCCCTCCATGGTGCTTTGCATGATTACTTGAGAATAAAGTATTTCACAAAGCCCAGCACACTCCTGATTCCAAACCAAGGCAAACTTCAGCCCTTCAACCACCAAGCCTCATCGTTTCCTGTTAAAAAGACCCTTTCCAGACACACCAGCACCTTGCTGGAAAGATCAGCCAAGCCCGGACTCCGTCCATACATGCTGGTCAGCATTCCCACTGTTAACACTTGGCACATCACTCAAAACCAAGCAAAATTTCCCCTGAGCAAGAGTTTTACTTACCACCACCCCGCTGACTTTGTAATGACAGCACCTTCACACTCTCTCCCCCCCCCCCCCCAAACAAAGCACACGCTGGAGTTACAGAACAGCACAAGCTAGCCAAAAACCCCCAGCAGAGCCAGAGTACGTCCCTCCCCAGCACTCTGAAATCTTCAGAGGGCTGCTTTTTTTTTTCCTTCCCTTCACTTGACCCAAACAAATCCGTAACGTCAACAGTCTCATGATTTAAGCAACGTTATTTGTGGTCACAGCAAGAATGATTCTTGCCGGAAGCTCAAGAAAACAATGGACCTAAACTGATTATAAAAGGGCTCGGTTTTCCCACCTC
>VZTU01029495.1:349855-434626 GCA_013400835.1 Zapornia atra | reverse complement strand
CCGCTGCCCTCCTGCCGCTCACCTACCCCCATCCCCCCCCTCCGCCTCGGGGTGTGCTTGGGTCGGGCCGGTGGCGGGGGTTGCGGGGCTTTGGGTTGCTGGGTTCTTCTTTTAATTTTTGCCTAAGGCGTCGTAATATACCGGCAGAAAACAAAATAAATGACCCCTTGTATGTTTCGTGGGTGCCGAATCCGTCAGTGCAATTCCTGAGAATATTAAAGTCTAAATTAAAGCATGCTGGAAAACGCTAGCTCCTACTGTAATAGTAATAGCGATAATAATAAAATGACAGAATGGGGAGCGATTTACATGTTATTGAAGAGGAGGAATTACTGAAGAGTAATAATAGAAAAGAAAACAAGTCGGAAGCCCGTTATATAATGCTCTGTGTAGATAACGAGAGCGACAGGCTATTTTTATTTTGTTTACCGTATGCTGTGTAATAGGGACTCCTCCGAGCAGCATCTCTTCCCCCGTGAGCCCGAACTCTAGATAGAATCGGGGAGAAAATTTTAAGCATTCCTCTTAACGCCCAGACGAAGAAACCCGGGTTTGTAAAAGCCTTCCTCCTTACAAATGTTTTCTGTGTACGGATCGGCAAGGGTGCAGGTAGATGACCTTTGCCGGGGACCTTTTCCCTTTCATATGGTAAAGAAATTCATATTTTGTAACGCAGGTTACACTTTAACCTTTAACGCTCATGGTTATGTATTTTATGCAGCAATGGTTACTTTGCGTGTCAGATGTGGTCAGGCGTAGTGAGTTACTCTGCTGACACACCGAGAAGTCAAGGACTTTTAATTTCAGTTTCAAACGTAGCCTTCCCCTAAAGGAAAATCCCGGCTTCACGTTAATCTATTTCTGTTCGGGTGATGGAGACGGTTGGGTTTTATGATACGGAGCAGGGGTTATGAATGAGGGAGAGGGAAATTGAGAATGGCCGGGGAAAATATTACGCCGTAGTTATTTTTTGCGATGCTGTGAGATAATAGTAAGTTGTAATTGCACGTTATTGCACCTAATTCGTTGGTAAAACTGACCCGGCATTTTACGGGCAGCAGTTTGTCGGTTATTTTTTTTAAATTGTTTTTTAATTTTCTAAGGGGTGGCTGTAATCTCCTCACTTTTTACATAAGGCAGAGGTCGATACATTTTCCTCCGCGCTCGCCTGCCTGCCTGTCTCTCCCATCATGTAGCGACATGTCAGCGGTGTAGGCTTTCAGCGCGCTTACTCCAGCCCTGATCAGTCATGTAATTAGATCAGGCTGCCATGGTAACAGACGGTATTCACCGTCCAGTCAGGTGTGCGTTCGGCTGGCTGGCTGGCTGGCTGGCGACCCGCCGGGCTACCGATAGCCCTGCCTGTGCCGGTTCGGCTGCCGCCTCGGGCTTGCCGAAAATTGTAGGATGCCGGTGGTGGTTTCCTAATGGCTGAACTTCTCAGGAAGGGTCGTCTTTGCCTTGCTGGAGCGTCAGGCAGATGGGACGGTACGTGGCACGTTCAGCAGGTTAGCCAAACCCACGCTTCCCCTTGCGTTTCTTCTTAGCAAATTAACAAAGGTGTGGTACTTGGTAAAAATGCTTTTGGCTTATAAAAGCTTGCATAAAAGTTTCTTTGGAGTTTTAACATTTTTTTTTTCTTTTTTTTTTTTTTTTTTGTGCTGGCTGGCTTAACTGTTTGGTGGCTGTGATGGTGTTGGTGAGTTTGCAACAGTTCCCATCCTGGCATTCGTATTTTAGGCCACGGGCTTGCTACTCTCCACTTACATACCGTACTTCACACCTTCCAGTAAAATTAAAACCGGTGATACCTGATATCACTGTTGTCACTCAGGTTTGTTAAGCCTTTTCATAGTTCTTAGCAAGGTCTAGGCCCCTTTGTGTGTTAGGTGAAAGCTGGCTTCATTTTCTCCTAATTAAAAACCCCTAAGCATGTACTATTAAAAACAATTTTCTCATCAGTAATAACTCATTTCATGTTTTGTGTTGGGGTTGATTTTTTTTTTTTTGCATTTGTGCTTGTCACAGTATTCTAGCCATAGAGCAGGAGACTTTTTCTGCCACAAAGTTTGTAATACCTTGAAAAAATACGCAGTTAGATTAGCTTTGAACTGCACACTGCTCTTAAAAATGTGTTTAACCAAGGAACGTGTATTTGTCTTCATTCTTGGTGTTTGGACCTCACTCTTTTGAGCCAGTTTTTGCCAAACGTAGGTATAATTTTTTTTAAAGGCACCAAATTTGGCACTCTGTTTTAATGTCATAAATCTGGAGTGACTCCAGGGGACAGCATTGTGAGCCACTTACATGGGTGTATATCTAGAATAACTCCATTTATTGGACTTAATCCAGGCATGTAGTAGAGTAACAGAGCTCAGACAGTGATCTGCTACATATCGCCGTTATTTTCTCTGTATCTTTTTACAGCAAAAAGCACCGTGGGCTTAAATAGGATTTTTGCCTGATTAAGGAGCCGTGTTAACCACTTCTGCAGACACTTAACACCCCTATTCCAGTCACTAATCTTGCCTGCACTTACACTAATATTGAACTTGGCCCGGAGGAGTTCGTGTCTCAGTCATGAGAAATCACCGGCACCCACAGCTCCCCAGCGTTTGTAGTACCAGGCTGGAACATAATGCAATCCAGAAATATCTCAGTAAAATAGATATTTTAATCGCTGTGATGGTAAAGCACGGGAGCTGGAGGAGGTAACGAGAAATGCCTGTCGGTGGTTCAGCTCTCTCGTGGCGCCAGGCAGCTTGGCGGTCTCGGGTTTGGTGCGATGAGTTTGCAGGTCTCAGCCCGCCTGCCGAGCAGAGGCGTTTCTCCTCAGAGGGGCGAGGGGACAGAGAGTTTGCGGGCAGTTTCCTGCACCCAAAGTGCAGCTTTTCAGTCCCTCGACTAACTCACCCTTCTTGTTAGGAGGGAATATCCTCTGCTTGGCATGACCGCCTCCGTTTTGGGCCTCTGTGATGAGGAGGTGGCTGGAAATAGAAGAGCCTCTTATGAGGAGGACGGGCTGGACAGAGGGGAGTAATCAGGCGCAGGACTACTGTAGAGTGAGCCTTTGTGTGCTGTGTGCTGCTTATGCATATTTTATTGTAAGACAAATTACCTGTGTGTCTAAGAGCATTAGAAAGTAATTATTTTCAAAAAGGCCACATATACATAGTTAAAAGACTTTTTTGAAAATATGCAGTGCAACTTCTCTCCCTTGTCCTTCTGGCCTGATTGAAAGTGTATAGAAAGGTTGAAGAAAGCTAGTCTTGTTTTAAAAGACGCTTACGAGAGACCTGGAATTTCACTTAACAAAAATTTTTATGTAATAGATCCAGTGGCCTAGTTTCCTGTTAATTAAGAAAATGGACACTTAAATGCAGTCACCTGAAAAGCAGCGAAGGATTTAAACATTGGAATTGAAAAATAATCCTTTTAGTAACGTAGCTAGTAAAACAAAAATCAAGGCCTAATTTTCCCCCCTTGCTGAAGTCTAGCAGCACATCTTAGTAGATGGCAGTCAGGATTGTCATTGTCATTGTTCATCGAGTGTGCCGCTTTTGTTGTGGCGTACTAATTGAAGGGGAAACGCAGTAAAGAGGTATGGCAGGCTCTGAAGGAAGTGCGTGTCAGAATTGCATAGATGGTCTGAAGCACCGGCTGGCTGCAAGCGTACGTACTCCAGCGTGTGAGGCAGCTCATGCTGATGCCACTTGAGAGAAGTCAGGCTGTGTGACAGCCTCAGCGAAGCATGTGGCTTGTGAATGATTTGGCTGCTTTGGAGGGGCCGTGCAGGTACGGTGTGTACAACTCACGGGCTGCAGATAACGGATTTAGCTGTAGGTCTCTTCTGAGACTGCCGTAACCGACTTGTGCTTCAACAAATAAAAATATAATTAACATGGAAAACAGAAGTACCAACAGGCTTGGCGCAGGTAAAGGTTTCAGCACAGAGAAGCGATGTGCTGTGTTCCAGTGACTTCAGTAGCCTGGGCTGTGCAAGCTGGAAACCCCGACTGCATCCTCTCATATTTTACGTTTATGCAAGACTCTTCAAGTGCGATGAATAAGCAAATAGGGATTTGGACAGGGGCAGTATATTTGGGGGTCTGGTTCAGTGCTTCACATTCTTTACATTGAGAAGCTGGAGATACTTACTTGGTTTTGGCTGTGCTGGTAAATGTGACTGATGTTTTAAAATGTAAGAAACTTTGCAGGCTCCTTACTTTTGCAAAAAGACCAAAACTGGATCAGTGACCGTAATTCCATTTTGATCTCGGTGGATGTGTTGAGAATCTCATGCCCAGTTTATTTATTTTTTGCTCAAATCTGCAGTCTGGGGTGGTTGTACAACGTGTGTGAATCTGTGCGTGTGCATTGGTCCTGGTCTGCAAAGTTACTGTAGCACGTGTCCCAGTGAGGGTTTTGCTGAATGAGGATTGATTAAAGAACCTATCTAGAGTTAAGTATGTGTGTAAATCCTTCCATAAATAGGAACGAGTAAGTATGCTCATAAACTGAAACAACAGAAATGCTTCCAGTGAGGGAGAAATGGTCCCACTAAGTCCTTTTATTGTCCCAAGAGCGATAAAAATATTTGGTGAGATTCCAAGTGGGGGGAAAAAAAAAAAAGTATTTTGCTTAATATGTGATGTCAGCAGAAATTCAATGCTAGCTCTTTGTAATTTACTGAGCAAAAATACAGAAATAGAAAAAAAATCACATTGGTAGAATTTTGCTTTGTTTATAATATTTGGAAATTTGCATGGATTCTAGTATGCTACCACTAAGGACAAAGATAGCACGCAGGGTAATGTCGTATTCCCAAAGCTGATTATTTTTCACCTAATACTAGTAGTTGCAGCAGTTACGTTTTCTGGATGATGCCCCTCCTCAAGTCAAATATGTTCTGTTGGCAGTGATGACAGTCATCTCAACTCACTTACGATTCTTCACCTCATTAAGATCACATATAGGCAAAGAGCACTCGGTTTGAATAAACGGGCTTTGCTCTCTACGCCATGTGCTCTGTCTGCAGGATTAAATCTGTAGTTTATTTGTGCTTGAGTAGTAGCAAAAGCAGTCTCTGTCAGTCTTCACCAGGATGTCCTAGCATGTTGTAAATTGACTCTTAACTGTGTTTTCGTTTCTTTCTATTTTGCTTTCCATCTCCTCAACGCCTGGATCAACAGTCACATCGCAGGCCAAGCCAGATGGGCAAGCAATACAAGCTGTGAATTTATTCTTGACCCCCGTAGGACAGTGACCACCTTCATTTTTGTCTTCATCGTACAGATATGCACTGCCAATAAGGTGAGAATACGACGCTTTTTATTTCCTCTAGCAAGCGCACGCGGTCTGCTCTGGGCTTTGATCAGCGTGGACACCTTACCGGTGCCTGTGTGATTACCTACCCGTGCTACGTTTGTACTTCCCTCGCCTGGCAGTAGAGGTCCTTGAGAAACCCTGATTAGAAAAATTCCATTAACTCAGGTGACTCAGTTCGGTGACTTCCAGGACAGTGGGTTCCAGATGAGTGGCTCTGTGCTCACCTCGGGTCAGAGCCTACTCGGTTACCAAAAGACTATATAGCATGAATGGGAAAGTTGATGGGCTTTGATTTTGTGGTAAAATGCCACGCGTAAAGTTGTGTAAACCCTTCACGCGCTTTTATGAACGTCTCCAGTGGTTCTTGCAGCCTGCTTGACTTTCCCAGTGTGCCGAGTTCCTCCTGTGCACTAAACTGTGTCTGGCATAACTACTGCCTGGGTGTCTTATACTCTGGATTGAAGAAGGTTTTCAATTCCTCTGATTTGTTTCTGCCTGCAGTGCCATAGCCAGACAGGATGTATTAGTGCACATGTATCATCAGTCTGCTCTCCCTCTCTTCTCTCTCTCTTTCCCATATGGTTGTAAAGAGAGTACCTTGAAAAAAAAAACAACCAACAAGGCTCAAGGCTCAATGATCATACTGCCAATAAAAAGAACATAAATTTTTGTTTTATTTCCTTAATCTGATTGTCATGAAGCCAGCCTGGTTTTTTGGACCTGTTACATGATTTTTTGAGTGCTTGGGATTGGCAATAATGCTAATGCTTTGGAAAAAAAAAAAGATAAAGGGTCATAAGAAAATTGTGTCTTTAAATAAAAGAAAATGAAATGTAGTGGTTACTTGCAGAAAAGCAATGGATTTTCTTTTTCCTGTTTACAAGCCAGAGAACTTAATTGCTGTAGCCTCTATTTGTAAGGGGCTGATCAGAAAGTTTCCTTCGTGGAATAACTTTTTAACATATATAGCATGTCACAGAAAAGTATTTGGCACATAATTTACTTTGTATTCTGGCTGTGGGGAAGGGTGCTGTGTTTTAAAGGGAGGTTGTCTAAGCAAGTAGTTACATGCAAAGACATGCCTTGTTAGGGTTTGCAAATGAGCTTGAATGGTGGGGGTGGATCGTAACCACTCTCTCTCTTTAGAGCACTAAGAATTTCTCGACAGTGAAACACCAAAGTCCCCATGACCTGACACATTTCATCTTTCCCTCTGGAAGAAAACTGAATTGGTAGCAGCTATTGACTTGTGAGATGGAATAGAAGGAAGGATTTTGTTACGACGTTAATGTGTCCACAAAGCAGTTAATTTTTCTCAGCACTAGCTTGGGTTGTATGAAACTTTATTTATTTGCAGAAGTGATTACTAGTATCTCTTAAGTAGAAGAATTGTTTATAGTGTGTTGGTCACATCCTATGAATAGTTACATTGTGGTATACACAATGTATTGCTAAGTCACCTCAAATATTTTAGCATCTGGTGTTTCCAGCAATTCCATGAGAAAGAATATATGAGGTGTTAAACATATATTTTTGGATAAAAAAAGTATAACCCAGTTAAGTCTGGTGCAGAGGCATGGAAGCACTTTTTTTCTCTGCGCTCATGCATCTTCATGTATAGTTAACACCTTAGATGTATTGAAGATGTATTTGAAGACCTTAGATGAGATTTGTTTTGGCTTCTTGTTGGACATTTTAGTCATTGAGTTTGGGGTCCCACTATTGATCTCATTAGTTCTCATTTTCTCTAGGGAACAATCAAAGTTGTGCCTACTTCATGGCTCAATAAGGGAAATAAAGGTATTGGGGTAGGGACTGCCTTGCTAACAAACGTTCTCTCTGTCACTGGACGTAGCAGGCGGGAGCTCACAGTAGTAACACGTGAAAGAAATGTGACCTGGTGCCATGCAGCAAGCAGCCACGGATAGGTTTCACACCTTGAGACTGAGTGTTGCATGCTCTGGCCCATCATCCTTCTGGCTTTTGCATTTGTTTCGGGGTGAAGGTGGCAGCAGCCCTGTTCTGCTTTAGGCAGGCCTGGGTTGTTACCATGCAATGTCAGAGGGATCGAACACGGGACGCCCTTGAACGCATCCAGAATCAGATCTCGGAGATCTTACTTGAGGCCTAATGGTCTCCCACGTGCCTTTGTGGCTTTAACTCACACGAGGAGTCCGTGTGGCTTCAGGGAATGACATCGCTGCTGTATGTGAGCTCCAGGCGTGCTTACCCTTCCCATCCAAACACTGTTCTTGCAGATCCTGCTAAGCATTTTGCCTTGATAAGGACATGGGGATTAGTAAAAGTAAAAGTAAATCAATAAATAGAGAGATAATGCCTTTTTTTTTTTTTGTTATCATGCCTTTAGCTAGCTTTAGCCTGCTGTAAATAACATAGACTTATTGTTACTTGTTCGGAGTGTGCGCTGCCTCCTTCCGCCTAGGCAAATGACTCAATGCTTTCCTTTAAGCAATTGTGTTGAGAGGACTTTGCGTGAGACACTGGACATCTTAACAACTAAAGACTTCTTTTTAATCTTTTTCCGCTGCCGAGTCACTTGCTATCTGTTAATCATATTGTAGTATCGGGTTGAATTTACAGCCACAGCCCATTTGTAAGAACTTTTTTTTTTCTTTAATTTTCCATAAGTATGTCTGTACACCACCTAATGCAGGTTATTTTTTACGCAAGACGTAATTTCTGTTTTATGCAGACTTCTGGCGACTGGTCTCTGTAAATGGACAGGAATCTGCCCTTTTAAAATAATTTTCAGCGAACGCAAGAGCTAATCTGTCTCTGTATTAGTGCGTCCAACAGTGGCCTTTTGATTGCCATATTGGTGTCCTTTTATCACAGCCGGTTTTATTTCATCCCCCTCATACTGTTCATGAAGGCCTGCAATGGCTGCAGAGCTAAAAGAAGGTAAGTGATAGGGATTTTGAACGTGTGAAGAGCAGACGTGTAATGGAGTTGTGATCTAGGTATATTTGGATAGTAATTAGAAAGAACTTAAAGCATTTGTTTTGCTTATATGGGACTAATTAAAAGGTAAACTAAATGAAGCGGCCCAGTGTTTAGAATGGAGGCTTTGTGGTCCCCTCAGCCCTTCCCCACGCCTTCAACCCCAACCTGTTGCATTTTTTCTCTGTTGTTCTTTCGGTTGATCCCAAATGAAGGTCAGATGTCGGACTGATTGAAAGTTTTGTAACAGGGTCTAAAAGTGTAAATGGAGTTGGGTGTAGGGATCCATGTGAGATAAAAACACAAGGCTCACAGTCATAACGAGATGTAAGCCAAGGCCTGAGGTTTGATTCGGCTTCTATTTTGAAGCGGTGTATCTGCAGATCGAGTAGGAGCCTTGCTGTCCCACGCGCTGTAACCTGTTAGCATTACTTTAACATGTGGCTTTTGGATGTTAGAGTTAAGTTTTAGGGCAGTGGAGAACTTGTATGTGCTGAGAGCCGAAGTGGTGAGATGAGTAGATGTGATGTGCAGCTGTGTGTGTGTGCCTTGGTATCTGCATGTGCCCTCCCCGTGCCCTCACTCTGGGCTGTGTGCGTTGGGCAGGGGTGTGCCCGTGGGTTTTGCCGTGCCTCAGGGCCAGCCCTTGATACCAGGCGTATAGGTTTGGTTGAAAGTTAGCCCAGGTGGCAGTGTCTGCATTTGAGTGTGTGGTGAAATACTGCGATGGAGACAAACCCCGCATTTGTTAATTCCTTCTTTATTTTCTGATCCCTTACTTAGCAGTGATCAACCCATTTTGGGACCAGTTGAAAACCTGACTTAAGGATGTATCAAGTCACTCTTCAGTCTATAAAAAGTACAAATGTTGAAGTGTTTCTCACTCAGAGTGTGGTTGTGAGTGTTACCACATTTTTGTTTGTCAGGTACCCACGCGTGAAGGCCTTCGTAATTTTGTAAATTTAACGTTCTTTGAGGCCAGCTACTTGAAAGGCAGTCAGGATTTAATAGAGAAGGATAATTACAAAAAGCAGGCTTAATCCTCCTTTACTGTGCTCAGAAATTTTGTGCTAGTGAGTATTTTCTCGTTGGTGCCACATGTAGTAGCTGAGTAGGGAGTGATTTTTCAAATTAACGTGATAGTAAATGCGTTTCTTCTCATCCTCAGCCTCTGAGCACATCCCCTCCCTGGTACTGTGCTGTATTCATAGCTTTCCTCAGGTAACCTGGCAGCAAGTAGATCTAGAATGGTTTGAAAATTCAGTTTATGTGAGAGGGGAAAAAAAATTAAGAACCCTAGTGGATCGTTTGACTAGATGAAGTTCCAAGTTTATTCTCCATGTACCACTAGTGGTTAAAACCCCATAGCACTGATCATATGTAATGCATTTTTATTTACAGATTAGTAGGCTCTACTCTGACATATGACTAACAGAGAAGCCCCTCCCTTCAACAGTTGTATGTCATCTGCTTCAGAGAACTAATTACTTGGCAATTCCCATTTGATAATTCCCTCTTTATTTTCTGATGAGTTACTTAACAGTGATGAGCTTGTTGAGCAGAATACCATGCTTAATCTGTGCTTCAGAAACTACAGTGCGGGCCTGGGGATATCACTGTTTTCTAAATGTTGTTTAGCTTTGCCATAGGAACATTGAAACCACGCTAAGACTTGTTAACAGTTTGCAGTTAACGGTAAGCTTAACGTGAGTGATGTGTGGAATTTGCCAAAAAACAAAATACGGGTTTAGATTACTGTTGCACTGCAAACAGGATGTTAAACATCATTTCTCCAAAAATCAAAACAAAACCTATCACAATTTAGACTTTAGGAAGTAGAAGCTTGTGTCAGAGTTATCTTCTGTGTATCATTTTTCCCCTCCACTGAAGTAATCCATTTTAAAGGAAATTTTATTCTTTAAAAAGAGATCACTATTTTGTTGTGATGTATATTTGACAGTTCAGCTAATACTGGTGATGTTTCTGGTGTTTTAATATGAGATGCTTAAATTATCGCTTTGTTTTCTCTACTGCTACCTGCCTGTCTTTATTCTTCTCCCAATCCCTTTTCACATTCTTTTACTCTAGTGGCCACAGCAACCCTTGTTTCTGGCTGGGGAATGCATTACAAGTCTCACTGCTAATTACAACATCCCAGTGTTCCTAGAGGGTACCTGAGTTCAGCGGTGCTTAGCTACAGCGCCAGGCGAGGGGATTTATGGGGCGAAGTGACATCAGCCTGCTCATGGCAGTCCTGGTAAGGTCAGAGCGAGTCTTTCTTGCAGATCAAGGATCAGATGGTTCCTGTTCAGACCCCGTGTCTCTGAAATTCAACCGTGTGAAACTGTGCTGTTGAGTCTGGTTGCACTTGTGTTACTGACTTCAGAAGAGGAAGGTTTGTGGATCAGCTACGGTCACTTTGACTAGTTTGCGGCGTTGTCCCACAGATACCGATACCTGAACAATTGCATTTTAGCTGATCCGGTGCTGTAAGCCAAGAATTGGGCTATTTTTAATTTTACTTGAATAAGATGTGGAGTATTTTGTGTATTAGCTCACATGACGTTGCGTCATCAGGCTTGCTGATTTATTAGATACTCGCAGTGATATCTCTTGGCCAGTACTGGAAGCTATGTCACAAGCTTGTTTTATCAATGAGAAAAAATGCATTTCTACATAGTTACATGTGTTTTTTGTGAAATTAATCAGAGGAACAGAAATTTTACGAAACATAGAATTCAGAACAGATTAATCTACTTTAATTGTGTTCATGAAGTACACCAGCTATAAAATCTTTTGAGAGGAATATTAATCAAGTTGATCAAAGATGACTTGAAGTACAGAATTCAAATATGAACACAATAGCTTTCCATCTTTGTTTGTTGGATTATTTTTATAATTTTTCATAGAAAAATGAGTTCCATTTTGCTTTTTGGATACTTTTTTTTCTATAGAATGTGTCATGTTTTAAAAGCAAAGATGCAAGAGGATGAGATAGAAAAGGAAAAAAAAGGGCATTTTATAAAATGCAATAAAACAAGCAATTAAAAACCAGCAGAAGGTCATCAAACCTTTTTTTAAGAAAAGCTTTCTTAATTTTTTTTCCTGTTTACATTTTTTTAATGACTCAGTATCTCAGGTAGTGCTGTATAGGCATTGCCAAAACCAGAAGTCCTCCAGAAGAATAAGGCAATAAAAGTATGACCATGAGCAGAAAGCTCCATCTGAAAGGTTTTCTTACGCACTTTGGAGCTGTGCCTGGACAGGTCCTTCTACAAACCAGTAGAGCTGTTGTGGAGGGACCAGCATCCCGAGCCCTGGTGTCAGATTCATTTTACAGAGTCAGCCAAGGAGTTATTAGATGGTGATTTGAGCTGGTCTTCAACCACCTGCTCAGGGGCGAAAGGTTGCAGTGGTGGTCATCCAGCTGTGAATTGTCCAAACCTCCCTCTGTTCACCACCTTCTTTGGGCTTTGCTGCATTTCCCCAGAGACTGAGACTCGTCTTGGTCAGCATTACCTATGATTTCAGAAGAGATTGTGCCTGAGGGCTACAGATTTGTGCCAGGGTATTTTCTTCCCTTGGCAAGGGGTTGCTTGCCATTGAGATGGGACTTTTGAGTGAAATGTTTGGCCCCAGGCCCACCTATACTGATGTTTTCTGTCGATAGTTATGTAAGGAAATGACTACCATATGAATGTCGTGAACATGATCTTTCAGCTAATAGAGTTCCTAATTGCATACTAATGTCTTAAGGTTTGAACATGTGGTTTTAAACAAACAAAACCCAACTTAACTAATACGGAGTGGAAGTTTGTGCTGTTTTCTTCCTGGCACCCAAATGAAGCAGTGCCTTCCCATCTACTTTATTACAAATGAGAAAACTAATACATTGTAGCTTTTGATATGTTTCCTATGGATTCACTCTCTCTTTTACCCCACCAGCTGCCCTGGCCTCTGTTAGCACAACTCCTCCATGAGCAGCACTTGCTGACCGAATAGCCAAAGACAAACTGGTGGATCTGGGCAAACGCTTTGCTTTTGCATTTCTTAGTCTGCAGAACTGAGAAGCTGCTTCTCCTCACTGCTTAGGTCTCATCTGTGAGTTTCAGATTTCCTATTTGTCAGTTTTGCTAAATTTTCTCGGATCTCTGCTGTGATCTGGCCTGGTGTTTTTGTTGTTGATGACACAGTCTTGGAAATCACTTCTGATTTCCTTTGTGAACTTGACAGTTGATTACTTAAATTGTGGGTAGATAAGGAACATGACAGTGCTGTCTCTGTAACATTTTTTGAGGTCTGCATTCTGTTTTACAGGGAAAGAGGATGATGGTGGATCTTATGTATGAATAAACTGTAGTTGAAAATTGTACCATATACTTGTTTGGGTAGTGCACAAGTATATTATATATTGACTTAGAGAATATGTGATACTGCAATACTGGAATGACCTAAGAAGGACTAAAGAAAAAAAAAAATCTGGTTTTTGTTCCATTTTTGCACAAGCTAGCAGAATAACTCGGTCCTGGTGCCTGGTCCTCAGCTATGAGAATGGTATAAACCAGCACGGGTATGTCCTACAGGTTGTTAGTCACCCCCAGTTTATTTTGACTGCAGCTCAGGGGCAGGTTCAGGGGCGATGCAGTGTGTAGCAAGCGAGTTAAATACGTCAGTCCTGAGTGGAAGTGCGACATTTGTTACATGGTCCTACTACCCAGATACTGTTATCTGTTACAGTACAGCCAGGAAGGGCCCTAAGGAGTATTGAGGTGGGTAGAAGGTTTATAGTAAGCATCTGAAGTATATTAAACAGCAGCAGTCAAGTACGCCCCGGTTACCTAAGGAGTCAAACTTGTTGAATGTCACGTTGGCTGTGTGGAATGGAAGAAATGCAAACTAAGACACGCTTCTGCTACGTGTGCAGCTCTGCTATGAAGTGCGTTCATCTGAGCTGTCAGCTGGCTGGCTGCAGTGTTTGGTGCTGTTTATACAGCTCAGCCAGAGTGTCTCTATGAAACCAGTAGCGCTGCACAGCCTGTGCTGCAGCAACCAGGTTTTTATGCTCCTGATCTTGTTTCACGTGAACTGTGTGTGCGTCGCAGCGAGGCACTCAGCCAGAGGCAGCGGTGGAATGAGGGGTATGGTTCCCACCTCCCTTATGTACACTGGATGGTGTGGATGGAGCCATGTGGGTGTAAATATGGTGTGACAGAGCACAGGGTCTGGCCTAGGGTCTCTGGGGGATGTTGGGGTCCTCTGTGTTTGGAGCTGCTGCTGATCAGAGGCTGCTTGGTTGGTGCCACAGCAATTGAGCATTTGCTTGGCTTTGCCTCCAAGTGAAAAGGGAATGAAAACTGTTCCTTAAAGTGTCATTGATCTTCTTCCCATGCTTCAGGTGGATGTGTTGGTAAATTAGACTAATCCACGCAGTGTTTTTTACTCTTTCATCCTTCTGTCCTATTTTAACCTTTCCTGGACTTTAATCTATTACTGCTGGCCAATTAGTTTTCCTCCTCACCCCCTTCTCTACTGAGATTCTCCCATGCTCAGCAGTTCTTGCTGCTGCGTATCTGACCTACTTGTACGGCTCCCTCGCCGGGTTTGTCACCTGCGTGATCCTTTGTGTGTTGGCCCTTTCTTCAGCTTGATTTGTGTGTGTGTGTGTGTGTGTGTTTCTGTGTGTCAAAAATTTCTGCTCAGAGAGTTTCAATACCTCAGTAATTTTCTGCAGAACTGCAAATTTGAATGTTGTTTCATCTACCTCTCTTCCTTCCTCGTTAGTCATAGCTGGATTCTGAGCTTTGCAACCCTGATGATCTGCCTGGACAAGCCTTTCGCTCCATTCAGCCTTCCCCTTCTCCTCATGGGGAAAAAGAACCCCGTTATTTCTTCTCTGCAGCTTCGCTGTGGGTGCCCATTTCCCTGGCCAAACATTGGATTTTTCAGTCCCGCGTGCCTCTGCCAGTCATCCTTGGCTTCCAGCTGCAGTATCTCTTCAGCAGGCATCTTGCTTTTCAGGCTTGTCAGCTGGTCTTTAACAAACCAGTTGCATATGTTCCTATAATATTACATGCTCACAGTATTAAAAAAAAATAAATTAAAAATGCAGTTGTTTTTTGTGTAGCTGAGCACGAGCCGGAGCCACCCCCTTTGGGTCATTTGTTCCTAAGATAATGGGGTCACTGTTAACTTTATTATCATATCATGTGGCCTGCTGATCAAAGGATTCTTTTACAGTGTTAATAGCAGCACTTCAAATCATTAAGGTTAGTAAGCTTTAAAAATGTAATGTAGTTTTCACATGTTGCACTGGTGGGATGAAAGGAACAGCTCGGGCAGTTTTTCTTGGGTTTCCAGCTGTTTTCATACAGTGACTCTGCTCCAGTGGCAAAGTTCTCTAATAACAGGTTGCAAAACTTGCAAGATAAAATGTAAACTAAACCAAAACAGAGTGTTTGAAAAGCACTTCATTCAGAAAAAGAAATTAAATTGAACACGGTATGCATTTTGAGTGAGGCTCTTCAGTGAGGGAAGAATTCCTGGACTGCTATGGAGAAGTATAAGAATGAAGCACCATACCACTGGGTGAGTGAGGTTCACAGAAGGTATGAGGTGTAAAAATGGGAAGGGTTTCTTTGTGTGTATCGCTGTGTTTTTTGCGAAGAGCTGACTATTGGAATGATCAATGTGGTCATAGTAGATTTAAAAAACAAAACAAAACAAAACCCAATTTAATAAGTATTTTCGTTGCTAATTTTGGAGGTGATACATTTTCACAAAAATACTAGGCTCTTAGCTGAAAGGAGAACTGTCAAAAAGAATGCTTTTACCTGAAAATCAATACCCCTTCTTCTTATAGGTAACACCAAGAAAGATAAAAGCTAAAGGGTATTAGTGGAAAACACACCTTTTCCAGATGGATTTACTCAGTGTATTTAACAATAGCTTGACTATAGTTAGTTTCACTTTTCCTCTCTGTAGGCAGTTTCCCAAGGTGAGAGAAGCATCTGAAAGAAACCAATCAAATGCTTATAAGAGTATTAGAATTGGTGCAGGGAGCTTGGAGGTATGAGTTACTACTTTTTAAATCCTCCATTAGAAACAAGACTAGGCTCCATATTGATGGAGTCCTTTTAAAGGCAGTGCCCTTTCAATCAGCAAACAGGTCCTCTGTGCATCAAATAATTAAAAATAGAGCAAAGTTTCTGAACAAGGCGTCTGGCAGAAGCGTCTGTACTTCCATCTGTGCATGATTAGCAGAATGTTTCATGATATTTAAATAGCACAAGCTTTGCTCTCTTTTTTATTATTTGTTGTGCTGAAGACCTGTTTGCTTGTTAAGTGGTCTTTTTTGAATAGTTACTGGCAAGGAATCAGGAAAGTGTATGAAGACATCTTGTACACACTGCAAATGCCAAATTGTCCCTTTTTTTCAGAGAGACACTGCCCTTACTTTTTTTTTTTTTTTTTGATGGGAGTTTTACAATATCCTTCCCTCGTTTTTTAAAAATTGCTGGACAGACCAGTTCATTTCAGATGGAGCTGAGCACATCTTGCGTGCGCTCGCTGCTCACAGACTGCAGCTTCACTGACACGACCGTGACTTTTATAACCCTGGAGCTCAGAGGCACGTTACAGCGCCGAGTACGTGTGGTGGGTCAGATCTGCAGCCTCCGCTGGCTGTGCATGGGAGCCCTGCGCCTAATCTGCTGTGTGCGCTGCTCTGGAGCCTTACCCTTTCAGAAGGGATGTAATCATCCCGGCAGCAAGCTTTCCAAGTGGTTTTGAGGCCTTAAAACTGGGACTCCTCCTTGCTGGCAGCCACTCAGCATTGGATTGTGCGCTCTTCCTCTCTGGCTAGCAACACGGCGCGTTGCAGTTGTAGCCACTGATTTCCCTTCTTCCTAGTGAAGCCTTTGTGTGTGTATTTTAGAGAGGCCTGAAGCAGTAGGTATGCAGTGGAAAGAAGCTGATGTCTGGGTGCTAAGTGTGTTGCAGGTTGAGGGTGGTTTTGTTATCTCCAGCTGCCTGGTTCAGAGCCAGCAGGGACTGGGATGCTCTGACAGGTTCGGAGGTCCTTTGTGGGGAGCTGGTACTCAGTCTTTGGACAGTTTGTGTTCTTGGATGGGCATGGAAAATGAAGAGCTTTTGTGGCACGTGTAAGTGGGATTTAGTCAGTAGCTGCGCTTCTTGTTGTTGTTTGTTGGGTGCTTTTTTAACTTGTGTTTGAGAGAGGCTGTGGTGTGTGATGTGTGAATACTGACCTGGGTCATCTCTTTGCTCCGGTTCAGGATTTCAAAAGAAATTGTGGTTAATACTGAGAACAAAGCTGTTCACCTGTCAACATAAGTGTATAAACTGTGTGCATTTGTACCCCAGGCAAAATACTGAGAAGTCTCTGCAATAGAGAAAGAGCCTGCTATGAGCCTCCCTGTAGGGTTTACCTCACCTGGCTAGTGCTGTGTTACTGGTAAAATTTGGGGGTGTGGTGGTGGGGAGTGGTTGTAGAACCATTTTGCAAATCCTTGTCCATTGTGTGGCTTGGCTTCCAGGTGCCCAGGGAGGGCTGAAGATGAATGAGCAGATGCAGAGGACTCCTTCAAGGGCAAGAGAAGAAATGGTCACATTTTACTGTAAAAGTTTGGGGCAACATGTTTACCCTGTTCCTTCTGCCAGACCTCTCAACTAGGCCGTGAAGCAGTTTGACTTGTACTTTACGTCACTGCTGAAAACTGTGAATACTGGCCCCCTTAACAGCTGATTTCCACAGAAAGGAGGAGAACTACTTCTAGAGCTGATTCTTGATCAAGCAGTTTGGTGGGCCTAATGCTGGCATCTCCCCAGCAGCAGGAAGGAGAAGGAAGTCTTGGGCTCATTTTAGAAAGATGTATAAAGTTGTGTTGGTACATTGGATGAACTAAGCCAAGTTTTGTATTTTGCTCTTAGTACTTGTTCCCAGAATATACTGTAGTGGGTTTTTTTGAACAGCTTCAGCTTATGTTGTGAATGTGAATTAATTAACATTAGTATGAATTGCATATTGTGAAATGAAATTTGGGTTTTTTTTCTGTGTCTTCTGTCGTGCTCAAGGTACTTCAGGCACTTCAGAATAATCAGTTCAGCTATCATAGTGCGGCGGATCTGTAGACAAACGTCGCCGTCCTTCTGGGTGCAACAGGAGATCAAATTCAAGGACAGTTTTGATGATTGGAGTGGGAAGGGTACTGGTTGTGATGCTAGCTTTACTCCTGCTATTTTTTTTTTTTTAAAAAGCATTTGCAACAGGCTTCTTATTTTGGCAGGCTAGATTTAGCTGTTTATTACTTTATTTATAACTCTCAGTGCGGTGTAAACAGAATGATGAAGAATTGCAGGGCACGTTATTCATGAGCTGTTGTTTAAACCCCACTGTTGCATTTCTACCCCTGATGATTTCACATGATGACACATGAAAAAGCCGGTAGCTCTTGATTTCCTGAAACAAACCCAAAGCTTCCTTTTGTGACCCCACAAAAGCACATTGTAGCAAAGCAGGTAAAGCATGTTTCAGCCTGAGATGGTAGGATCCTGATGATTTGTGTGAAAAATGAGGGTTCCGTTAGTTGTCTGCAGGTCTCCAGAGGAGAGGGAGGTGCCTTGTATCACTCAAAAACAATTCCTTTCAGCTGGCTGGAGAGCAGTATGGATAGCATCCAACGTGCAGACGTCCCCAAGTACAAGGATTATAATGGAAATGTTGATGACCAGTCAGTATAGAGATATTAGCAAGTATTTATGTAAGAGTTGTTGACTACTGTAGACATGCTGTTTTAGGCCTGGTTCCCACTGGCGTTCCTCCTGTTGACTTCGGAGGGTCAGGATCAGACCCCTTTGGCTCAAATTTGGAGTGAAATGGATTGAGCTTGCAAGATGCACGCACGTTCTGAAGTCAGCCTCCAGTTTGAGGGGAGAACCATGGAAATAACTGACTTGTACAATGATCCTGAAGTACTTCATGGCACGATCAAGCCATATGCTGAACATAAAACGTTTCTTGAGTTACTTGGGCTCTTTTGTTTTGAGCTGTAGCTTATAATGCTGTCTGTTAATGGAAGGCTCGACCTCACAAAGCTGTTCCTTGACAAGGAGAAAAAGGTGTCTATCTGATTCACATGCACCTCTCTGTATACAGAAATAGGCATTAGTTATTTTTCAGTTCGAGCTGTTATATGAAAGCTGCTCCGAAAGTTTGGCAGCTCAGTAGGAAGGAGTGGCAGTTTAGTGCGTTCTCAGCTCTCTGGCTCCTAATGTATGTTGCTTTTAAAGACACCTACATGTTATAATAAAAATACCCCTTATAGCCAAAGATATGTAACCACAGTTTAGATAATTACCAAAGATGGAGACTCAACTAAGTACTGAAACGGGGGGGGGTGGGGATGGTGAGATGGGGTGGGGGGAGAGGGGAGCAAAAATGAAAGGTTTGTGGTTTTTTTTAAGAGGAGTATAAACGATAAAGGAATTACTATTCCATAAATATTAGAGAAAAAAAAAAAAGCTCAGTGGTTCACTGTATGTTGAAGTTGCTATCAGTTAGGGAATATATGTAGAACAAAAGCCTGTGGCACTAAATACTATAAATTCAATTGATGTTCAGGGCTTGGTTGCGCTCCAGAAAAGAGTAAATGTGTAGCTTTGCTAAAAACAACAAAAGCCAATTTGGGGAAATGTGTGAGTACTGCTAGAAAAGCTGAACAATACATCTCCATGTAAAATTGCATGTGACCGGTGTGCATGCTGTTCTGTCACAGCTAGGGCTGCTGAAATTGTAAGCAGGTAGCAAAAATTTAGTGTTTAATATTTCACAGATAATGATTGTGCTGAATGCTTTAAATAGCACAGGAAATGTAGTGTCACCAACTTGACATTTGAATATTAACATTGATACTGATACTGAAACAGTCTTACCACAAAGAATGCCAGGACTGCAGGAGGAAGGGCAGCATTTTGGTCAGAGAAAAGGCAGAAAAGTTTTTAAGTCCTTTAAATAAATTGAAAAATAGCCTTGTGAAAACTGGGGCAAGAACTACCTTTCAGGATTGGACGGTTTATATCCAGTTTTGAGAATATCCCCATACAGGTAAAGTTGGAAGCAGAGAATCGGTTTTCTGTCATTTCTGTCTTCCCCTCTCCTCCCCCCATTTGTTATTTGATGAACAGTCTCAGAAAGGTTAACAGTACCGGGCTGCAAAGTGTTTTGGATTCGCTCGCACAAATACACGAGTGTATGTGTGTTCAAGAAAAGACACCTGTGGATCCATAGTCTTTACTGTTCTCCAACTTGCTTGAGAAGCAAGTTATCTTCTGTAATGTCAAGATTGGGCTATGGGTTACTGTAATAAGAGGGACCTTTCTTTTCTAAGCACAAAGTAGATCTGAATTTCTTTTTTTTTTTTTTTAACAAGCAAGCTTGCTCTCCCCCTGTCTGTATGCAGATGAGAGTGTGCATGATCCCTTACTTTTAAGTTTGTTGTGGCTTACCTGGTTCTTAGAAAAACATGTGGTGAGATCAGAAGGAGAATGGAGCACTTCAGATACGCAGTAAGTTGCAGCCTAACTACACGATGGAGCCCAAGGACCGTTGCCTCTTTGCGTTCACAGTATAACAAACTTACCCTGAAGAGGATGCAGAATAAAGATGGAGACTGGTGAAAGTCTCTATGATACTTTGTTAGCAGGAGAGGCTGGCAAAAGCCAACCCTGGGTGAGGAACAGGAATTGTTCTGTTCTGTCGCTCTGTGTAGTGTGCAGTGTTGTTGTGGATGGTACCCCACTGTTGGTAAATCTCTTGATTAACTTTTGGCAGTGATGTTGTTGTGTAAATGATTTGGTAAGTCGCTTAGCTGGTGATAGTACTGATAGGTAGGTAGCTTTCCAAAATGCTTTATCAAGGAGCGTGTAGAGCACATTTTTGGCTTTGTACTGCTGGTGTTGGTTGCACCAGTTGGATTCTAACCATTTAGCTATGTGCAAGCGAGTTAAAGGAGTTTTTCTTTTTTTGGGGACAGGAAGAAAAAGTTTGTCAGCCTCCTTTCTGAAAGTATTGTGGTACTTGTGACTTCTTTTTCCCTTCAAAAATACATCCTGCACTTTCAGACTGTTCTGATGTGATTAATGGTAACTTTTGTCTTCAGAATGCAAAAGCAAGTTTAGCATTCCTTTGCACTCTATAATACTCTTCTCTGCACAAACTGCTTACCAGGCGATTTTAAAAGATAGGTATGTATTTAAAAGGCAAAACCAAAGTACAGTTTACCTTCTGCAATACCTGTACACTCATCATCGTACATGCTGTAATGTATTTTGTGCCAAAGTTGCACCATTCTCCTTTGCCAAGCATAAGCAGCTCCTTCAGCTGTGTGTTACCCACTGTAAGTAGGAGGAGGAACGGGGCAGGTCACAGAACAATTGCGGTGCCGTTGCGTCTCAGCGGCGGTAACCTCCACAGAAACAAGTCCTCAGAGGTACCTGTTGCAGGGGGACATCGAGGAATCCCAGATCCCTGGTAGTCATCAGCAATCCTGCCCAAAGGGTGAAACATCAGTGCTTTTAATAAGACATGCAAATCCCCTCCCACTGCTGTTGTGCATGTACAGACCGGGCAGACTCCTGACCCTGGGGTGATGCCATTGGCGTTTTAGCCTGCCCACATTGCTGAATTCGTTAGGGGCAATCTCATTGTCACTAAGGAGACCTGGACAAGGTAGTAAGATGTGGAGATTGTACTCTCCTGGGCTGTGAAGTTTGTGTTGCGATTCACAGCAGGTACTGAGTGGATGGAAAATGTTGTCCCAGAAGCATTCCAGTATGCTATTGTCTTCAGGTCATTTTGCCCAGGCACCAATCATGATGGTTGTACTGGGGAGCCTCTAGAGCTGCAGAGCGGAAGGTGAATCTCCCACACCTTAGGTTAGGTTCTAACTGGTGAATGAAATTTTTTGTGGCCAGCTATTCACCTAAGTATGCAGATCTCTGTTCTAAATAGAAACCAAGAAAATAAAATACTTGGGAGACTTTGGCCTGTTAGACGATAGGAGCAGGCAGTGAAATAGATCTGTGTAATCACCTGCAACAGTAACCTAACACCAAGATTTAGAAAAGCATCTAGATTTTGAACTACCCAGAAAAGCACAGCCCAAACTGGAAGTAATCATACCGAAGCAAACTACTTTTTTCCTTTTCACTTTTTACATCCTATACTTGCTCTATTTCTTCAGCTGTTTCTCAAAGTATGAGATATATTTGCAGTCAGTGGTAGGATAATAGGTTAAATGAATTTTTCTCTCTCTTTTTTTTTTTTTTTCTTTAATGCTGTAGTATAGCAGCTCTCAGGAACACGGGAGTAAACTATTAAAATAACCTTAATCTTCTGATTTAGTGCCTAAACCTGTTTTCTTGATATTAGTGCAAGTCAACAGAATTAGGATCAGAACTTTAAAGAATAAGATTATTAAAAAAACCCTCCCAAACCCCAACAGTAGTATCTTACAGCTGACCAAGTTAAAAATATGAATGAAAAATTGTGACGTATGCCTAATCCTCAGCTAATTTTCATGGTGAACGGAATAATCTGCCATGGAGCTGTAAGTGGCCAACGTGTATTGTACTTCAGGGCCCCGTTAATCCATAGATTATTGACAGCATATGGTAACTGCTCCAAAGCGTGCCATATACACGGCATGCTTTTATCTTTGTATTATCCTTTATTCTAATGTGTCACTGGGGATATATGTAGTCTTGAAAAAGCTGTTTGTGCTGTGGTATTTGCTAGCAGTATGGTATGTGGCCAGGATGCATACTAGATATTCAAATTATGTATACTGCGGAATTTGCAGAATTTGTGATTTTGCATTTTAAAATACTTGTCATTTTTGGAAATATCCTGAGGTGTAACTGTCCACAACTTCCCTTTACTCAGTAAGTATTAAATACATGCTTTTTAAAGCTGAATCATTAGCTATGTGGGGAGTGGGTTTCCCATCTAGCGATTTCAAAACCTTCAGTCAGGACTGTGACCCACAACTTTTTTCTAAACATTGTTCATTAATACATGTGAAGTACCAAAGCCTGGGAGATGAATGCCCGGCTTCCCTGACTGCAGTTTATTACTCTGCCTTTTAGAATAAGTGATAGTACACAAAAGTACAGCATAATTTAGTTTAATCTGGAGATACTTCACCCAGCATCAGTTGCCAAAGGAGAAAAATGTTGTTTCCACCTCTAGTCAGAGCGACCTACTGCAGATGTGAACCCTTGGGAGTAGGGGTTCAGACCCTGAAAGAGTAGGTTGATGTCTGTCCTTCCTGAGGGGCATTTTGGAGGCTGGCTGGGGGGGGGAAGGGGGGGTGTGGCGGTGGTGGGGGTTATGGGAATCCCTAGGGATCTTCTGCCTGAAACAGTAGAAGCTGGGGACTCTCCTGCCTTTGTGCTGTTGAGGGATAGGCAACTGCCTGGGGGTGGGAAACCAGTCTTTCATTTTCATCTGCCCCTGCATGCCCTTTGCTGTTGTGTTTTGGTGAGGCCAATGAGTTTTTTGTGTGGTACTTGTGGGATTTCAGAGTGATAAAGTGTGCCAGATAGAAATGTGTTCATTATACCTGTAGGCATCCCACTAGCTTTAGGTGCCTTTAGGCCCATTCCCCACCTTAAGCAAGTCCTCCACATTTTGGGCATTTGGCTTCCTCGGGGGTGTGGGGTGGGGTTTCCTGCCCCCATTCCACCCTTGAACGAGATGGACCGTGCTTGCAGTGAGCTCCTGTTACACCTCAGATTAATATCTATGGCTTTTCCATGAGGTCCCTCTTTCCCAGGTGGGGGTAGATGCTGGTGACAGGGTCTCCAAGCCTCTCCTGAAGCCCCTGAGGTCAGGAAGGGCCTTGGGCTCGCCCCTGCATGCAGGGCTCCCAGACTAACACTACCACCCACAACTCCCTGAGCACGGAGGCTGGCTGTGTACCCAGCCCCACAGCGTTTCCCAGAGTGGTGGTGTGTGGGTGTGTGGCAAGGTGCTCCCTGCTTGCGGGACCACGCTGTACTTGGTGCTCCCACCTCACCAGAGCAGAGGCTGCTCCTTGCAGGGCTTTTTCTGCTGCTCCTTGCTGCTTTGAGCTCACGTTTATCCCATGTAGGTGCCCAATGCCAGTGGCGCAGCTGGGGACTGGGATAGAAAGAGGGATGAGGCATGTGGAGGGGTGCCTGCAAGCCTGCGTGCCTTCTGTAAAGTTTCAGGGTACCCATAAAATATTACAGCAGCTAATTGATAAGCTTTTGTTTAAATGCACCCCAAATGTTGCATAAGGTCTATAACCTAAAATTCTCCATCCTTCAGGAATGTTTCCCCTTTGGGGTAACTGGATACAAGATGGCGTCATGGATACAAGAGCACTGCACCAGGTGTGCATAACTGCAGGGAAAGTACACGCCAATGCAGTCTGCACCACAGGTTGTGTGCTGTAAAGTGTTGTTGGTTACTTGGTTTGCAGTGTAACAGTGGTTTTTAGTTTCTACTCTGTGGTGGCAGTAGTGACCGGTTGCTGTGGTCTGTGAACCAGTTGAGGGAGAGGCAGCCTCTGAAGAGCAGTCACTCAGGGAAGGCAAGCTGGCACCCAGCCACTCTGTGGAGGGCATCACTTTTGCTGGGAAAAACCCTGGGGAGCTTGGAAATGGAGAAAGATGGAAAAGCCTGCTCAGCTTTTCTACAGGGGAGGTGAGATCACAAAGTTATCTTTTTGGTGCGATGATTTTACTCCCCCCCACACCCCTATTTTTGCATAATTTCTCCTGCTTTCTTGTACATTTTCAGTTGATTGGTACCTCTGTTTTTCTCTTTGACTATACGTGCAGCTTTTTGGTATCAATTTTTTTCCATTGATCTCAAAGTAATTAAACTGAGTGGCTTTGAAGACACTACCTGTAGCTTAGTGAATTTATTTAAAAATTAATGTTTGATATAGTACATCTTCTGTAAAGTCACCAAATGTCCTGTAAGCAGTGTTGTTATGGCTGTTTTCAGAGAACTTGAGAGTTTGCAGGGAAAAATCATCCTTCAGAGTAAAATATTTTCAGCTTTCGTTATTAAAGGGAATAAACTGTTACTGTCAGTGTTTGTGGGAATCCATCCATTTGTCAGACCTTGTAGGAAATTATAATAGTCCCCTGGCCGGTTCTGAAATACTGAAGTGTGGAAGTGAAAAAGCCCTAATTTCATTATTTAGATATATGCAAATAATCCTTTTTTCCCTTTTTTATTTATATTTCTTTTTTATTTTTTCCTTTCTTGCCCTAGCTGTGTCAGCTTTTTAAAAATCCCACTGCATCCCCAGTAGATGGGCCTGAAACAGGAGAAATCAGTCCTGAAACTTCAGCCTGGTTTGTAGCTGAGCATGCTGCTGCAGAGTCATCCTCACTTTGCTTAATCTTGAGCGGGAAAAGCTCTCTAGTGGGAGGTTTGATGCTCAGAAAGGTCTGAGGCAGAGCACAGTTGTACCATTTTTGGGAGTGATTTCTTGCTTGGATGGGGACAGCCTTGCTCCTGTCCCGTGCCTGTGGGTTGTGTGGTGCAGGCTGACAGAGAAGGAGCAGCAGCAGGTTGTGCCTGTGGGCACAGGCTTTCCTTCCTAGATGTGTTCCCCTGGCACTTTGGTGGGCCTTGCCCACGCGCCTTGGCACGGCAGTGTTCTTCCTGCTAGGACAGCTAGGACTCAGGAGGCCTTGCTGGAGTTGAAGTGAACTGTATAATTAGTATCATTGTAGCTTCCAGTGAGCATTAATAGTACCAGGAGGCTGTTTCTGCTTTGCATAACTTACTAGAAAAGGTATTTTTACTTTCCTAAGCATACGCCTTGCAGAGAAGAACATGCAGAGTGGCTTTTTGTCAGGAGACAGCATGAACTGTATTTGCCACCATCATGATCAGCACATGTGAAATCTCCATCAAAATGCTTTTCCCAAGCATCCTTTAGGCCAACCAGGGGGAAGTACTGCTGGGTGTGCAGAATGTCCATACCTGAGCTCAGGGCAAATGCCTACTTTGGTTCCCACTGTCGCCAAGGGAGTTTTTCCATGAAGTTTATTAGTAATTGAACTGGGAAAGGGATCTGAGAAACCTTCCAGCCTGACAGATGAGAACAAATGGGAGGAACCCCAGGTGATCTGAGGGAAGCCGTAGGTTAGGAGGAGGAGGGTCCAATAAAATTAGATAATAAAACCCACGCATAGAACTGCAGGACCTTAAGTTTGAAAGAGTAGCTCCATGCTCACAAGCTTGGCACATCTTCCATTTTTAATTTGCCTCTTCCCTTCAGGCTTTCTCCTGCCAGGGAGGCGGTCTGTGTGCCTGCCCAGCACAGCTGGAGAGTTCTTCGTCTGGCCAAGCCAGTGGTGCCAGAGGGCCATAGCCAAGGGAGATAAGTCTTCCCTGTAGCAGTTGTTGCTCTTGGGTGGTTTTCCAGATCATAGACTTCAGGCAGTAGGGCATTAGAAATATTATAGGCGGTTTAATATATTGTTGGAGCATTTGGCTGCAGTAACTGCTGTTTTTAATAGAGTTCAGATTTGACGTTTTTGGGACTGAGAGATTTTGAACATAAACTTTGTTAATTTGGTTTTGAAAAAAGGAAGTTCTTTCATGCTTTGAAGGAAAAAAAAAAGAAGACAGAACTGCAAGTGCCTTCCTTAAATCAAAGTTTTGTGCCCGAAATGGGAACAACTCAGCAGAACAGCTTAAGTAAACATGGCTGTAACTGCTTATCTGAAATACTGGCATCCTCTCTTCTTACTGTGTTACTTTTTTGTGGTATCCTGGTGCCTCTCAGTCACTGATCTGTTTGTTCTCACAGCACCTCCTTCACAGGCATATACTTTTACATCCATTTGATAGCTACCACCAAGATTTGAGGCTTCATCTGAAGAGCTCGCTCCAGGAGTAGAGGTTTTCTATACCTCCGTAGATGAGATTTTTGAATTGCTGTCTGAAAGGTCTTTCCCCCTCCAGCCCCCACTTTCTCTCTAACTCTGTTGTAGGTTCTTCGTTTCTTGTAGGGGCAGGGGGGAAACAGAGGCAGCTGTTCCTGAGTCATCTGGAGTTCGTCTTCAGCACAAAACAGGATGAAATCCAGGCCAGAGATGGCAGATGCCTTGACAATGTCCAGTTGTAGCCTATGGGGGGGGGTGTGTGTGTGTCAATGTGTGTAGTGTAAACACTGGGAGAATTGCTGAAAATCACATAAGTATGTGAGAGGGTGAAGAGTTAGGTAGTGTCCTCTGAAGCTGGTGCCTGAGTGTGGGATCATGTTTTCTTCTACTAGGTAGAAAAAATTGTGAGAATGGATACCTAACAGTACAGGGGGGTGTGTTAAATTGCTGGAGACTTACACTGGCTCTCTTATCCAGGGAGCACTGCCACATGGAGGTTACTTTTGTGTGTTGGAAGTGCTTCTGCTGTACTGTGGCTGGAAACTGCATTGTTAAAAATTAATTTAAGAGAGCATTTTCCTCTTACAACCAGCTTTTAAAGGACCAATTTGTTTTAATTAGTACGTAAACAACAAAATAAACCAGTTCTAGTCACAGAATGTAGAATAATAATATATTTGATAGGTCTAGTAAAGTAAAAAAGTCTGTGATAATTGGTAGAGTACTTCTGTATGTTCTGTAACATATCCTTTAAAGCAGTGATGGAATAAGAAATGAGAAGTCAGAGAGACTTTTTGGTGGGGTTTTTTTTTCATGGGAATTGATGTGTCTATACATTTGTGAGGCTCTGGTATATGTTTTTCCTCTTTTTGGCTGTGTTACAAGGAATAAAATCAATTAGAGAAAAAGAGGAAAAAAAAAAAAGACTGTGCCTCTCCCTGCCAGTTCTGTCACGCTTCAGACAATATTGCATCAGGGCATGGGCAGTGATCTCAGCTGTATTTGTGGTCATATTTAAAAAAAAAAAAAAAAAAGGATACTTCTTGGTGAAATAGCTTCCAAAATTATAAAGCCTAGTGCACATGCAAATGTAAGTACACTGCACTGCCAGTGTCAATCTAGTACATAAAGAGCTTCACAACTGTTTGGATCTGCTCTTCTTTCATAATGTGCTGCAACTTGTTTACTAATGCTTGAAAGCATGTACACATCAAATAAATCTCTGGTATTTGGGCCATAGTGTACCAGCATTATGCAAAGGGAAGATTAACCACACTCAGTGTTAAGCTACGATCCACTTTACTCTTGATGTGTAGCTACACCAAATCAACCAAACCATCAAAGAACGAATTAGTGGAAGGGGTTCCTCAGACAATAGATTTATTTCCAAGTTTATTTTCGTTATTGTTAAGAAAAAGGCAATCAGAAGAGCAAATCTCCTCGGGGCTCAGGGCATTATAAATTAATCATGAGGCACGATGTGAGCTTTTGGGTGTGGAAAGCTAGCAACAGATGTAAGTGTTACACAGCCGCATCGTATGGTGCGTACAGTGTTGCTGCACCAGCTGAGAGACAACGCGCTCGCTTTGGCTGCGGGTGCTGTTAGTAGATAGTCTTTAGCAAGCATTATATTGGCAAATCTGACACAGAATGAATTTGCAACAGTGACTCAAAAAGACTTTCCTAACATGAAGCATCTTTATTGCATATCATTTGAGCTCTTTCCTGTTTTTACTCTGCTCTCTTTCAGCAAAAAGGTCAAGAAAAGCAGTAGATCAGTGGCTGAATTTTTCAGAAGCGCTTTACAGCAGGGAAAGTGGGGAAACCTCTTAAAGTGGTGTCTTGTTCAGTAAGTTAAGCCTTTTGTTCATCAGTTAATTTTTTTCCCCTTGTGGTTGTTGGCTTTTTTTTTTTTTCTCTTTTTCTTTTTTTAATCCTGTGCATCAGATGAATTAAAATGACTTTTAAGGTGTCTCCTGGCAGGTGCGGAACTCCTTGTTCCCCTCCCCAACTTTTCGCCTTCCCCAGAGGTAGCCTTTGCCCTGTGAAACCTGTCAGCCCCCCTTGCTGGAGATGATAGCGTTGAGTCAGCTGTCTATTTTCATAACGTGACTGTCCATCTGCACTGAATGGGGTTTGTTGCTGTATTTGGGTTCAGAGAGTTACGGTCTGGAGCGTGTGGCTCTTCCTTCTTCACTTTCCCTGCACACGTGTGGGCATGCACCCACACACTCAAATAATGGTCTCCCTTTGTCATTGTGCTCTGAAAGCCACCAGCTGCATTAATGAGAGATTTTTCAAAGCCCCTGGCAGGAGCTTTTGGGCTTTCCCTAAAGCAGTAAAATAGGTAGAGTTGATACTTCTATCACTATGAGGAATTAAAAAAAAGAGGACTGTATCCTTTATGGCAACATAGAAATGGGGGCACAGAGGAAGGTTTTCTTGATGTAGCTAGAGCTTTAGCTGGTGCTGGTGCCTTACTGTTGATTCAGATTGAAGGGCAGAGCCTTAAAAAGTTAAGTGCTGAATATTCAAATTTAATTTATAGCATTAAATTAGGACGGCTTATAAGTTTAACTAGCCTTAAGGGTGCTAAGTGTTTCCAGCTGAGACCAAAAGGACTTTGAGCTGGTCAGCAGTTCTTGTGATTGGGCCTGATACTACTTTCTGTCATTTTCTTGCACACCTGATACTGCTGCATTTTTCGCAGGTATGAGTTTCTTTGCTCACATCTTTTCATGCCTCATTTGCTAACTCTTCTGTTCTGCAGAATTGGCAGGATGACAGCAGGCAACTCCCTCATCCTTTTGTGTTAGGACTAATCCTCAGGGTTCTTTCTGATGTGTCTCCAGAAATATGTATTCAGCTTAGGCTGAATGCTGATTTGATTTGTAATACTAAAATGTGGACAGTGCAGATCGCTTTCTAAGTATTTTCTGTCTCTTAAAAAGGAATCATTGTAGAGTTGTACATGACACTTCCAGAGTTTTAAGCTAGCTGTCACATACAAAATGTTCTTAAAATACAGGTATACTTTGGCACATGACTGAGTACTTTGTTGAATCTCTACTTTTGGCTTCATTTAGCATACTTGGAGCTTGATGAATAACAATTAGATGACCAGTCATTTAACAGATTGCGGTATTTTAGTGCTCTGATTTGTGTTTTTCAGCTTTGGCATGATAGACAGATTTTTTTAGTTTGATTTCAGATTATGTGGCTTGTTTTTACTTCAGTCTTTTTTTTATTTAATGATTTAATTAAAATTTTGTTGCAGTGATTGATAGTTGCTTTATTTGATACCTGTTTATAGGCATTTATTCATTACTTTTTTCAGTGTACTGATATTTGTCAAAAGAGAATTATATTATTTCTTTTGTCAATGAAAATGAGGCTATAAATTACTGTAATTTGGGGATACATTTCTGCTATCAGCAAACAGTATTCCCTTGGTGAGTTTTCCGCTGTGGAAAACTGGGTTATGCATAATATATTTTAGAAAAGACCTGTATTCCTCTGAAGGGATGGCATTGTGCAACTCCTGGAAACTATAAGAAGAATCTAAATGTATGTATATTTGTATTTAGAGAACGCCTCACTATCTGCAGTGTTTTTTCCTCCTGGTTCATGTAGGGAACTGGAAATGGTTGGTTGCAGGTTCTGTTCATGACTTTTTTTAACATACTTTTAATTTTTTTTTTACCCCAGCTCTGTAGGACATGAGGTGAATGGTTCAACTCTGTGCACCTCGGTGCAGTCACCTGCTGGGTTCTTCCCAGACCTGCCCTGCCTCTGCTGCCAGCGCGGCTGCGGCGGGTCCTGAGGTGATTGATACCCGGCCACCGGAGATCAAAATGAAAGTCACACCGATCTGTGACTTTGTATTTTACTGACAAGTACAAAAGGATTTAGCAAAATTTAGGACTCCAGAGTAAGCTGTGGGAGGATGGGGGATACGGTATATTCTTCCCTGCTAAAATCGTAGCGTTCACATTCTTGGCAGCGCCGCTGAGCCCCGCAGTTACTTCTGGTTTACATTTGAAAAATGCACCAAATAGCATATATTGTTTCATTCTGGTTTGCGTTACGCAACAGAACGTGATTGCCTCAGCGAAGCACATCTGCATTGCGAGAGGAAACCCTCCTGGGAAGCAAGCGCATCTTCCACAGAAGTCGGAGTGAGGCGTGGGCAAGGCATTGCTATTTTGGCAGGCAGAGGGAGAAGCGTTGGAAAGCTGCCTCACCTTTCACTTTCCATGGAACTTACCCTTTCTCCCTGTTTCAGGCACCAGTCGCTGCCACTTGCTTCTTGTGCTGGTGTGAAGCTGGAGATGCTTTTGGTGACTGACTAAAGTGTTCATCTGGGCTTTGGGAGCCATGGGCTTTGCTGTCCGCTGGCTTGTTTGTGAGCTCTGAGCAGGGCAGGCTGTTAGGGAGCAGTAAGAAATGCAACTCAAGAAACATGTGGAAGAGCTAAGAAAATGTTTTGGATTTACTAAAACCCAACAGAAACCACACCTCTGTGGTAGTATCTCTCTTATTGATGAGTTAGCAGCAGTTGATGGCAGGTAGAAAATTCCTTACTGTGTTTCAGTTTGCTTCTTCCAAGTCCCTTCTTGTGCTGGAAGCAAAGTCAGGCTCCTGCTGTCTCAGATCAGCTGAAGTTCTTCTGTCATCCTAAAACTTGGTTATCAGTCCTCCTATTCCCCTTATCAGCACACATGAGGTTTTTATGGCAGTATTTAGCAAAGACTTTCCAACAGCACCTATGACAATATAATTGGACCTCTCTGATAGAAATTACTCCCTCTTTAATGGGGAGGGGGTCTGGATGCTTTCTGACACAGCTTTCTTTGAAGCAGGCTGGATGTCTGGTTGGCTGGTCTGTAATGTGGGTGCGCAGAATTTCACCAGGCACTATTTGAAGTAGTTATTCATGGGTTGCTGTTAAACTGCAAGACTGGAGTGAGTGAGATTCCCCAGGGGTCTGTCCTGGCTTTGGTATTATTCATTGTTTTCATTATTGAAATGATTGATGGAGCAGAGAGAGCAGTTATTAAATTTACATAGGATAAGAAGCATGGAGGGGGGCTGCAGGCTCCTTGGAGGGCAGGATTAAAGTTCAGAGCTGCCCTGGATAACTGGGGGAATGGTTTAAGGGAAAAAAAAAACCAACCCACAACCCAAGGTGCAAACTTAGAAGTACTGTACAGGGGTACAAATATCCAGTTACATGACACAGGATAGGGAATGGCTAACTCAGTAGTGGTCCTGCAGCAGAAGTCTGTGAGCTGGAGTTGGGCTGTGCTGGAGGCAGTTTGGCCTGGTTTAGTTGAATAGGGTGTTAAAAATCACAGCTGGTTCCCAGACCACCAGAGAAAACGAGCCTGCAGCATGTCCTGCTCTCTTGTCCCCTGGGAGCTTGGCTGCCAGTGTTCTGCTGAGTGGGCAGCTTTTCCTTCCCTCCCCTGCCTGCTTCGGCACCAACCCAGGAGCTGGTGACCCTGCGAGTTCCATCGTGCATGCCTGCAGGGAAGAGCCCCAGCTCAGCTCCTCCCAGGCCTGGTCTCTGCGTGCAGGACATGGCAGACCTCGGACTCTGAGTGTCATGCAGTCGGTCATACAAGGAGCAAAGTTTTCACATCCCTGTTTTGAGTTGGGTAAAGAAAGGGCACGAAATAACCCATTCACTCAGTGTTGGAAATGGCTCAGCATCTAGTTTGGGGCACAATGTAATGAGAGCGCCAGCTGGATGGTGTCCAGGGAGAAGGCTGTGAAAATGATCCAAGATTTAAAAAACATGACCTGGGAAAGAAGATGAAAGAATTGGGATTGTTTAGTCTACAGGGGAGAAGGCCAGTAACAGACATGATAGCAGTGTTCAAGTATGTGGAAGGTTCCTACAGGGAGGAAGGGAGTAAACTGTACTGTGCAACCGCTGGTGTTAGGTCAAAGAGAAGAAATGGACTTAATTTGAAGGTGGCAAGCCTTAGGTAAACATTTAAGAAAGCTTTCAAGTGATAAGGGTGTTTTGGTGCTGCAGTCCTTTGCCTCTGAGAAAGCTGTGGAAGCGTCACCACTGGAGGTTTTTATAAAACAGACAAACCTCCTCCAGGAATATTTTGGGCATTGCTTTGAGGAAGGAGGTGGAATGCATGCTTCTGAAAGTTGCTTCCCAGGAAATAACAGGGGAGGGGGGCTTGTTGGGGTTTTTTTTGTGTGCATGTGATCCTGTGAATTTAGGTAATCTCTAATAACCCTACAAATAACTCAGAAGATAGTGGCAATTCATTATTGCAACACATCAGCGGTAAATAGACAGCTGATTTATGCACAAAACCCGATGATGATATTATCCTTCTGCTCTCTGTTCTAGTTTAAAAAAAATAAATCTGTGAGTAAGCTAATTTTACTGGAATGTTTCAAAAGGCTGTTCCTGTAAATATATTACTCTATACAGAAATAGAGGAAGTG
The DNA here is from genome assembly GCA_013400835.1 of Zapornia atra. Lineage (NCBI taxonomy): Eukaryota > Metazoa > Chordata > Aves > Gruiformes > Rallidae > Zapornia > Zapornia atra. The sequence continues at coordinate 401,911 of VZTU01029495.1, read as the reverse complement.
ATGTTGGTTGGCTCTGCTTATTGAAATATTGTGCAAACACAGTCAGTACCCGCTAATACGTAGCGTGGCCGTAGTAAAGCCATCAGTACTCCACAAAGCATGGGAGTTTTACAGTTGAGTGTGATGATGTATTTTCAACCTAGATGTTTGTGCACTTGTGTACTGTTATGTGGAGTTGGGGAGCAGGCCAAGAAGAACTAGGCTTTAATTACCTCATTGCTATCTATATACATGAGTTATTCTTCTCCAATGTCTTGTTACGTTGAGTGCATGAGGCAGCAATTGGAGAACAAACCTCGAACTTGTCCTTTGCATCTTAAGCCAAAAAGCACTTTGGCAGCTCCTGCAGGCACCCTGATCGTCTTTTCATGCATTTGCTGCTCAGCATACGGGAGGTGGCATGAGGGAAAAGGAGAGGTTATTCCCCATAGTGTAACCTCCTGCTGTGAGAAATGGCTTGTGATGTCCCCATACACGCTTTCCTCTTCCTTTTGTTCTCACTGGAGGATCACCTCCATGACTTTGCAAGTGTCTGCAGGTCCCCTGAAGCCATCTAACTCTGTTTCTGCTAAAAAAATGGATTTTTCTTTTTGAAACACAGCTTCCCCTATCATTGTGTAGGGCAGGGAAGAGGACTTCTGTGCAGCTGTAGCTTGTGGGAACAATCTGCGTGGTGGAGTTGCCACAGGACTCAGGTAGGAGTTGGGTCTGGTGAGAGCAGCCCGACTCCTTGTCTCCTGCTCAGCACTGCTCCCAGCTTGATTGCCCTGAAGGGTGTTTTGTCACTGTCATCCTTGGACTAGAAGCACTGGCAGAGTATGGTGCAGAGTCACCATGTGCCCAGCACAGATTTAGCAAGGCTTACTGTAATCCTGGCAGGATCCACGCTAACCCCGAGCGGTCAGACATCACCATGCATTCGCATCCCCGGCCCCGTAGCTCTGGCCCACGCGGTGCTGTGATTATGCCAAGAAACCTGCTGTCGAGCCCGTCCTGGACCAACTGCCCCTAGCACTCAGAGTTGCTGGCCATCACCCCCTCACAAAAAGCTTCCTTCTCCTATTCTGCTGCGGTGCAGGTCTGTGTCCTGATAGAGGGTGATAACAAAACAGGGGTGTGCATTCGCACGTGCACACATCTTAGCCTCTTGCCTGTGTTTTTTTTAATTTGAAGCACTAGCATGCACTTGTCCTGCTGTATCTGCCACCCATCAGCAAACTAATGTTCTTCTTTGTGATCTCCAGTGTCCCATCTCACCAGAAATGAATCAGCTTTGCTCCTCCTGTGGAGGGTTTCTTCAGGGGGGAGTTAAAAGTGCTGATTTCGATTGTGACTAAAATCAGCGAGCAGGAAAACTTCATTAAAATAATCAGCTTCTAAATCTCATGTTGCATTTACTCTTTTTGGTTATTGTCCTTAAAGAAGGGGATGCTTTCAGTACTTGAAATAATTTTGTGTATCTTTTTTTAAACTTAGACTACATTATATTTCTACAGATGTTCTACCAGTAATCTGGCCTAACAGATTTCTGTGAGCCTCTAATTTTTCTTTTATTTTAATCAGTGGTGCGTTTTCTGTTCACTGTTTACTAGATGATGTTTTTGCATGTGACTTGTATCAGGCTACATTCACATGAAAATAAGCGTTCAGCAAAAACTGACAAAAAAGATTTTGAAACATTTCTGTCACGTAACTAAATGCTTCCTTAAAGGAGGGGCTCAGAAGTAGGAGGGGAGAAAAGAAAAAACCCCAAACCCCTGACTTGTTTTGCATTAAAATTAAGCCATTTTAAAATAGAACAGTTAATTGTAGCTATTAAGTCAATTTTTTTTTTGGTCATGGTATCTTAGATAAGAATTTTGGAATCATAGATACTGAACCTGCTCATCACTTCCTTCCAGACATTACTTGAACTCCTTGTTTTTTTACTAAGTATTGAACTCATCCTGCTAATGGCACTGAAATGGAGGAGGTGCTCTCTCTGACCTGGCAGAAGGGACTGCTACTGTGAGGTCATGTAGGATGTCAGTCGGTCAGTACTGGTTTAAGAAGTATAGTCGGTAACTGCTGTCAGTTCCTAGGTTTGATTTTTTTTTGAGACTTCAGCAGCAAACATATCCTTCTCTAAATGTTACTTAAAAATACCCCCTCAGCACCTGAATTCAGACAGTTTTGATAGTGTTTGAATGTAATATGGAACATTGTGGCCTTGTTTAAAATATGTCTTAATGTACATACATAAATGCACTTATGTGTTAGTCTCTAGGCAGAAGGTGGTGACCTAGCTCCACCATGCCCAGAGGGAGAGAAGAGGGTTGCGTAGGAGACCATGGAGAGGAACAGGATTTGGGGCTTTGCAGTTGTGTTCCCAGTCACGTTCTTGGATCTTGCAAAAGCGACTCTGTCTTTCAAGCTCGTTCACTCGTAAATGAGGAAGTGAGACTGAACACTGTTAGAGCGATTTTAGGAAAAAAGTTAGTGATTTTGTTTTCTGGTGTGCTACATAATGTATCCCAGAACAGGCAAGGAAAATGGTTGCTTTACCATTTCATGCCACCATCCTTTGAGGACTGCAGCGATGGCTGTTGGTACCACAGGAGGTTGCAAGCCTAAGGCACATGTGGATCAAGTGCGATAACACTGATCACTTGTGGAGCCGGGTGGTTTTCTTCTTGGGGAGCTTTGCAAATGTGGGATGGAAGTAAAGATACTAGGCAAACTAATTTTTTTTTTCTCTAGTGGGTGTATGAAAGGCCAGTTCTTGGAAACTGGGGAAGGAATTCAGGATGTGGTGCTGAGATAAATCTTCTGAGATGTGCACGGGTGAAGGATCAGGGGATTCCCCTTCTTCCATCTCTCTTAACTATGACTACTTTTGCGGCACACACTTGCTGGCATTGCTCCTGGTCACAGTTCACGCAGGGGGAGAAGTTATTGTTCCTGGTGTGAGCTGTGCTGGTTAACTCTTAGCAACATGAGCTCTCGCTTTATCACTTGCACCTTTCCCTTCTGTTCTTCTAGCTTGACACCCATCCTCACCCTCCTTTGATGCAGGGCATCACCCTTGCCTAGCTGTGTCTTACATCTTGGGTTAGGTGGATGAGTGCATTCCATGGCTCCTTTTGAAAGGGGACGTGCAGAAGTGTGTATCTTGCCAGAGGGCTGTGGCCAAGATACATAGAAACCTTTTTGCAGAACTATCAGTAATGGTTTGTCATCGATTCGTCATCGTTTAGCAGCCTTTGTGCTGAGAGCCCCTTGGTGGGAGTTATGTAGGTGCAGCACTTTCTCCATGCTGAGGACAAGGGGGGAGTCGGTGAGCCTGTGCCTGAGTTGTGATCACAGTTTGTCACCAATTGTCTTCGGGTTTGTTGGCGCTCTGTGTCCCCATGCAAATTGTGCCATGCATTTCAGGAATCACCTGCAGAATATATAGAAGTATTTGCATTGTGAGCTCAAAGAAAATCAAAGAGCCCACGGAGTGTGAAAACCAGCACTCAAATGGGTATAAGGGTGCTTCAGGGGGTAATGGAAACATTATACTGTGCAAGGAAGGAAGTTGTGCAGCAGCTTCCATGAATCCTGTGCATTTTTAACCTTTTTGTCTGAAGAGCATTGCCAGTGGAAGCTGTGATTGGGAGCGTGTTTATAGAGCTGCAAGGGGGAGGCCAGCGCAGTGATTTGTGGTTGCAGCCTGATTCGGTGCTGCTGCAGCCAGCGAGTGGTGGGCAGGGTGGGGTGGATTTCAGGAGCCCAAGACACGCTGACTGTAGGCATCTGAGAAGGACCTTCTGCAAATGAGTAAAGAAAGCAGTTCCTCTGCAGGCAGGCCAGAAAATGGAAGTAGCAGCTCGCAAAGCCTCTAGACAAGATTAAAACCGACAGGAAATGAAAACTAACTTCACTGTTTTTCTTACAGGCTGACCGCCCGCCCCCTTCGCTAATGCTCGCGATGTCTGTAGGAGAGCGGTTCCTCTGCCTCCCCCTTGGAAGGCACACGCTGGGGTTAGAAAAGTGCGTGACCAAAGTGCAGGGCTGAACTCTGCTGTCAGAGGGCTGCACGAGCCCTGGCTCTCTGTCCGTCTCTATTTTAGACATGCAGTTACTGTCATTATCTGCGTAAAACTGTGTTTGAAAGCAAGGACGTGTGTAAGGAAGGAGAGTAAGGCTCTTTCCTGTCTCTCTCGCTCTCTCTGCCTGTTAATCTGTTACAACAGATCTGTTGCTGTGCAGAGCGTGTTAGGCTCAGCAACTGCTTTTCCTCGCCCTACCTGCCAACTTCTGAAATCTATAAATAAAGATGCTTGGAGTTGGGGGAGGGGGGAAATAGACACACCTTCTTAACTCCATTGAAATACTTGGACGCTACATGCTTATTTTGGCTGGACAGATTGGGGGTAAAATAGAAAAGTAATTTTGCTAGAATATAGGTACCATCTCTCCCAAATAGAACAGCTGGCATGTATATGTGGCTAAAGCAGGCTGCTTAGATTTATGCTACTCATGTAGTGAGCTGCACTAAAAGAAAATGAAACGAGTCATCTTTCATCCCCTCAAAGGCACACCTTTGCCAAGGTTTGTTTCTTAGAAATTAGATGAACCTGATGAAGCAGCATCTTGTGTCTAAAAATAGAGCATTTTACTTTCCATCTTGCCCCTTGCAGGCAGGGTATAATTATACCTCGGCCAAGAAGTGACATGAAAGGTGATTTGAGCTTTGCCTTATGTCTCTGTCCTCTTTTGAGCTCTTGACACAGGGCCCTCATCTTTCCTGACCAGGTTCAAAAGTGCAGTGAGTAGGGATCTTGCCAGTGAAGAACCGCCATCGCTGGTCGTTTATGTGGTCAGAGCAGCAGCTGCATTTTGCAGCTAGCGTGGCCTCTGCTACCTAAGAATGTGGTGCTTGGGTCTTTTGGGGCTCAGTGTTCTGCTCTTGCAGCAAAACAGTGTTTACAATCTTGAACAAAAAGGTGGAGCTTTAAACAGGAGTTTTGCAAAGCCACCTGAGGTGCAGGTACAGCTCCCTGAATGGCCCCGGCTGCCCTTTTGACTGTGTGGCTGCAGCTGCCTCCCAGCTCTGCAGGTGCATGCTGGGGTGGCAGAACCGGGAGGGGGGCTGCAGCCTCCCGCCCTTGGCGCCCACCAGGAAGGCAGAGGGTGGCTAGCAGGAACAGAAACGCTGGCTGACGGGCAGGTTGAATGCCATCATCCCAGTGACAGCTTCCTTCTCCCCTGCTCTTCCTCTTCACCCCACCGCCCGAGTGGTTTGGAGGGTGGTGTCCCAGGGCACTCATCAGGGTGCGTGCCTGTTGGGGGGTGCTGTTGCTTTGCTTTTCTGCGCTGCTTTTGCATGAGGATCTGTCTGCACCTGTTTGCCTGTTGGTTTTCTAACCTCCGTGTGTGGCATTCTTTGATTCACAGGGTTGCAAGCGTACGAGCCAGCACGCGGCAGCTTGGCACAGCCGTTGCATTAGAGCAAAGGAGGCCTGTGTCCTGCAGCGTTGTTTTAGTAAAGACATGTCCCATCTGCTGCTTCTTAACACCCTTTTTACCTGCGCTGCTGACTCACGCAGTGTGGTCTGCTCAGCTCTCCAGTGCAGTCACATCACACTTCAACTTACCTCTACTATGACTCATGCTTGTTTTTTCATTTGGCAAGTTTCAAGCCAAAAACAACCCAGCCTTGTCCCACTCTCAAGTGTTTTGTCCTATCCTACCCTTCACCTCCGAGTCTTGTCCCTCTGTCATAATCTTGTCTTTCCCCTCAAGCCACCTGTAACTCAGTTTTAAGCCGTGTAACTTTCATAGCAGCTCTGCACTGTGCAGCTGAAGCTAATGAGATTGCCAGGCTTGTCCTAAAATATGTTCGCTCTTCATATTTGCCTTCACAGATACGTTTGGTAGATATTTTTTTTTTTTTAATGGCTTGCTATGTTTAAAATAAAAGTGTGTTCGTTAATGTCCTGGTGTGAAATTATGCATTGGGACAACACGTGCGTCTGTCGTTATCTTCCTGTGTAGCGTATGCACACAGATGCACAGCCTCTTGAGTTCAGATTTGCCCGAGCGTTGGGCTAATGAGATCACAGCTTCAGACAACGTGTGCTGAGGTTTCCCTCACTTGCTTTTGGCCTGTACTTCCAGAATTGGCTGGTGTGCAGACTGAGATGTGCATCCTGCATTGGCAGTCTTTAACTTCAGTACACTGAGCTTGAAATACCCGCATGAGGTGCTGATACATTGTTTCCAGGTTGAAGATAGCGATGGAGTTGCACTACTGAAGGCTTAGTACTTCCTTGCTCCAGATGAGGGGAATTTTGCCAGTGGTTTCTTTGTTGAGACATTTGTGTCCCTTTGGTCCTTTTCAGTGCTGTGATCCCTAAATCTTTTTCAAAGGAGAGCCTCCTGTGTGCTCCACTGGGGACAGATGATGGGCAGAGGTTGCTGTGCAGTCGGAATGATGCGAACCCACATCTGCCTCTTCTAGTCTTGCTTGTATCTAAGTGTCCCAAGCCCTTTATCACATCAAACTTCTGCTAAAACTGGCAGTCTGGTTGAAATCTGTTTGCCTTGAATAAACTTTATAGAATTGGACTGTGTATTGCTGTTGTGATAACTCCTTTGATATCATAAAAATTGGCCTAGAAATGAAGGACAGAATTTCTAGGAAAAGGTTTTAACAGGAAGGTAGGTAATGCCAAATTTTTTTATTTTAAAAAAAAGAAAAACCAAAAAAGAGACGTTTTCCTCTTATTCTTCTAGCAAAACACTAGGCAGGTTTAGATTAGACTTTTTTCTTACCAGGGTGTATGCAACTGATGCAAACACACAGCTGTCTCTTTTAGACTTGTTCATAGAAAGTGCTTTTCAATGTGAAACACGCGGCATTATTTTAGACCACGCTGCTTAAAACTTCTTCCAAAGGCTGAGGGTGTTACAGATTTGGCTGCGTCCTTGGAGGCAGCACCAGCTGATCAAGCAGAGTCTCCGGTCCTGTCTCAGCCCTCTGAGATGGAGAAAATCCTCTCTGTACCTGATCTGTAGGGGATCATGTTGGTTGGAGACCTGGTAGCTCCTTCCAGTGGAGAGCACCAAGCCCATGTTTCAGCATTCCCCCACATGGCATGAACTACTCTTTGGATGAATCCAGCCCTTCATTGCTAGTAACAATTTGGCCTGAAAATAGCAGGGGATATGTGGTAAGTGCAGAAGCTTTACCCTTCCAATCTGGTGGGACTGGCTTTTGTCCCGTCTCTGGGCAGATGTGTCCTGTCCTCTCCTGTTTCCATCTCTCCTTCCTATTTAGCTTGGAAACTTCATGGTTTTGTGAATTTGCAGTTGCTGGGTGTCTGTGGCAGTGTGCTGCCAAGCTTTGTTGGTCCAGGTGTAAATAACCGGGGCTAATCATGATTGTAAGCAAAATACTCCGTAGTTTCCTTGTTAAGCCTAAAGTAACACGCTCGGTAACTCCAAACTGCAGATGTGTGGCCCTCCTGCTCAGTGTGTGGCATCTGTGTAGGAAATGGGGGCTGCTCATTCGAGTCCTTGACCCTTGGAAGTTTTGCCTTTGCAAGAGCATGACCACGCATGGGGTGTGTATATATATACATATATATACATGGTGCCATCCCTCACTTGCTGTAAACGTTGCTGAGGTACATCGTGGGTGCGCAACATGGTATGAAAATTGGTGCTTGTCGCTGGAGGTCCGTGCGCCTTGCAGTCAGGAGCCAGGGCTGCACCCTTGGAAAGACAGTGGTGTGTGGAGACTTCTCTATGTTCTGGTCTCGCTTGGGGCGTGAAGGAGGAAGCGTGGGTGTGCGGGTGGCCGGTGCCGTGCGCTCCTGCTGCTTTCTGCTGGTAAGTAGTGCACCTCCTGCCTCGGGACACCGGGCAAGATCCGTACAGGCTTAGGTTTACTCTGCGGCTCGTTTTACCCATATGCAAAATAGATGCGTAATGATACCTGCCTTTGTTGTGGAATTGAGGCTTAATTAATTAATTAATTGATGTTCACTAAATGCCCTGAGATCCAAGAATCACTGCATGTGCCCCAGAGCAGCAACAACACTTTGAGGTTGGAGAACCGTCTCCTCTCCTATGATGAGGTTTCCCAAAAGGCGAGGCTCCGGCCCCTCCTTCCCTCCCTCCCCGGCTCCTCTCCCATTTTTTTGGATGAAGCAGTGCCATGTTGTGCATTAATTGTGTGGCTTGCTCCCTCTGACTTCTGCCCAGACAAACAAATAAATAAATAAATAACCCAATGCGCTTAATGCAGTCAGCACGTAGGGCACTTGCCAAAAGAATTTCACAAAGCAGCAGAGCTGGGTTGCCAAATGTCATGTCTTTTATATAGAGCATTCTTCAGGAAGCAAAGTTGCACAAGGGAAGGGGAAAAAAAAAAAAAAGAAGAAGAAAATGTTATAAAAATTCTCACTGCACTAAGAAACATTTTCTTCCCCCACAGGGAGAATGTCTGGGCCGTGTCGTGGTGGGATCAAGGAAGTCTATTTTTATTTCTTCTTAAAGGCCCCCCTCTCATTCCTTTTGTGCGCTCCCCCTCCCAAAGAGTAACTCTTTACTGTGCTGGCTTGGAGAACTCAGTTTAGATTAGCATCCAAAAAGCAGGGTTGTGGGATGGTCATCTTATATGTGAAAATACTTGGCAGTGGATTTTAGGTGGAGAGAAGGCTGTTTAAACTCTGTCGCTGCCAGAATGTTTATTAGTTTAATGAATGCTTATTAGTTTAATATGAATAATGATTGAGAAAAGCCAATGGAGACTTTTTTTTTTTAATATGGGGAGCAACACAACTGCAGCATCAAAAAATAAGACTGCATGTTGTAAATGCACGTGAATGTGTTTTTACTGAGAGTGCTTGGATGTAGAGTTTACACGTTTAGGTGTGTCTGTGTTTGGGTATGGATTGTGTCACCTCAGCCAGTGTGAGCTGCAGTGGTTTGACCCTGCCTCTCCTCTGATGATTGGGGTTTGCTGTGGGATTTGCTGTATTCAGAAAGGCTCGTTGTCAAACATGACTTGAACTGCACCCCGTGACTTGCTGTGGGCTTGTAAGAACCGAGGCAGAGGAGCCCTGGGCTGAGGCAGTCCCAGACGCGTTTCCCCAGGGGTGGTGGATGCTGGAGGTTGAGTGGGTGTGAGTGGGCAGCAGGCTGGATTGGGCATTTTGGGGGGCAGCGTTGTGCCCTGTGGGCTGTAGGCTGGGCATGAGTGTCCTGGGTAGCTGGGCTTAGCAGTGAATGGGGTTTGCCTGGCTTCAGGGGTCCCCGACAGAACTGTCTGCTGCTGCTCAGCTCACCTGGCTGCTTTTTGGTAAAGCTGTGGGAGGATGAGTTTTGGGAATCGCTCTGTGTAGACTCGTAGCATTGCCTCTATTTATCCATGTATTCCCAGTTCTTATCTTGGGGCGGCTCCTAGAGCCAGAATTCTTTACTCTAAATTAAAGCTTTGTTTTGGCAGCGTGTTGTCTCTAAGTGTCTGCCCTCCCCACGGTGCTGTCAGTGCAGCGCACTAACTGGTTGACTTTTTAAGCCTGGTGTGTGCTTACAGTGTAAAGGTGGTTCATGGGATCCCTGTCAGTACCAGAGAATTGGAGCTGTACTGAAGTTTACAAAACAGCCTTGAAATTGATTTGCTGAACTTCACCCCTCTACAGTGTTTTAGCTCATGGGAGTATTTAACCTAATAGCATAACCTGAGATCATTGCAGGCAGTTCGCGCAGCCTCACTTACGCAGGCCTCACGTGCTATAGCTGCAAACTCCACAAAATACCAATTTAAGCTGTATTCCAATACCATTTCTATCTGTATCTGTCACAATTTGTTTGAACTTCCATCGGGGTTACTACATGGCACTGCAGAATAATTAACACAGTATGCATTAGCAGTATGTTCATTTGGCCTATATTTTGTCAGGAAGAAATCACCACCAGTAATCTGAAGAGCAGCAGGAGCTTCTGCTTTTGGATTCTTAATGCCTGTATTGGATATAACCTAGTAACTCTTTGGCAATGAGTGTTTTTAAGTTAGTAGAGTTAAATAGTTTTACAATATTGTGTAAAAAAAGACTCCTTCCCTCCTTTTCCTTCATTTACCCAGGAGGGAAATTGAAAATTTCTGTGGTGAAAAGCCCACATTTCTGGGTATGTTATTGGTGGGGATGTCCTAGAAACCCAAACTGGTTTGGGTAGGAAGGGACCTCAAGGACCATCTAGCTCCAACCTCCTCCCATAGGCAGGGACACCTTCCACTATACCAGACTGCCCAAAGCCCCATCCAGCCTGGCCTTGGACAGGGAGGGGGCAGCCACAGCTTCACTGGGCAGCCTGTGCTAGGGCCGCACCACCCTCACAGGGAAGAAATTTCTCAGTTTAAAGCCGTTACCCCTTAGCAACAGTCCCTCTCCAGCCCTTGGGAATAGTCCCTCCCCAGCTTTCTTGTAGGCCCCCTTCAGCTACTGCAAGGCTGCTACAAGCTCTCCAATGGAATCTTTTCTTCTCCAAGAACAAGCCCACGTCTTAGCATGTGTTCGCGAGAGAGGTGCTCTGATAATCTTCATGCCCTCTTCCAGACTCAGCTCCAACAGCTCCATGTCTGTCTTGTACTGAGGACCCCATAGCTGGACACAGCACTCCAGGTGGGGTTGTACGTGAGCAGAGGGGCAGAATGACCTCCCTTAACCTGCTGGTCACAGTTCTTTTGATACAGCCTAGAATACCATTAGCTCTCTGGGCTGCAGGCACAGACTGACAGCTTATGTTGAGCTTCTCATCCACCAACACCTTTAAATCCTTCTCCTCAGGGCTACCATCAATCCAGTCATTGCCCAGCCTGTAGTTGTCCTTGACATTGTGCTGATTCACGTGCAGGACCTTGCATTTGGCCTCGCTGAACCTCATGAGGTTTGCATGGCCCCACCTCTCAAGCCTGTGGAGGTCCCACTGGATGGCACCCCTTCCCTCCAGCACGGCAGCAGCACCACACAGCTCGGTGTTGTTGGCAAACTTGCCGAGGCTGCACTCAATCCCACTGTCCATGTTCCTGACAAAGATATTAATAAGAGGAGTGTCCTCCCCACACAGTTTGCTGTGACAAGTGCTGGCATTTCTTCCAAGTTGTGCTGTATCAGACATAGGGACTGTTGAATCTTACCTTTTCTTCCTCCTTGTAATTGCATGGTTCTGAAGTCCTGCTCCCCTTCTTAGGTTACAAGCACCTAAATTTTCATGGCTGCAGCTGTGTCTTGTGTTGTGTGTTGAGCTAACAAACAAGGAAGAAAAAACAATCAACAGGCTAGTGCTCAGACTTCAGTGTGCACCATGTCTTTAAATGTAGAGTGCAAACATTGTAACCTAATTCACAGACCAGAAGAAAAGCATTCTGAACAACAATGTCTAGTATGTGTTTGTGTGACCAGTGCAGTGAGTTGGTGAATCAATCTGGTGGGTATTATATAAGCATAATTTTAGATTAATTTCTGAATCAGTCACATAATCCTTGGAGTATCTGAATGTGAATGTGATAGTTGCACAGAGAAGGAAAACATGATAGGGAACCCTTCCATTTATACTCAAGCACAGATGGTGTGGTGATGAGCATGGGCTGAGCCTGAATTGGTCAGAGTCGCGCTAACGTAGGTTCGCCATGTACCCTTTTCTTCTCATGTTCCCTCTGACTTACTTCTAGAGGATTTTGCCTTCTTTCTTTCTCATTGCAGATTTATCTTCTCAGCATTTTGCTTACATTGTCAATATAGCAGTGTTTGTTCAGCTCTGACCAGGAGAGGTATTTGATTTTGCAGCTGACATTTATTTACAGGGTCACCTTTTCGTCTCTGTGTTAGATTGCCATTCCTTATGAACAATATCTCATGAGCAATATAACCTACTAGCTAAGAGATCTTGGAGAAAACCATCTCTTTCATTGAGTCCCTAGGGAAAGGCAGATGGAGGCATACGTTGAGCTTTAGGTTATTGCTTTTTCTGGAGCTTACATCAGTTATTTGAGACAGAAGAACCCCCGAGAGTGCATCTAGTTGAAGGTTTTTTAGTAGCTAGTAACAGTACTACTATTACTGAAGTGTGTAGCTTCGTTTGTGTGGATGGTTTTGAATGGATGGGGCTTTGAGCAGCCTGATCTAGTGAAAGATGTCCCTGCCTGTGGCAGGGAAGGGCTTGGAATAGCTATCTTTAAAGGTCCCTTCCAACCTGAAGCGTTCTGTGATTCTCTGGATTTCTAAGAAGTTTTTGCTGCTGTTTCTCTCCAGTGCAAGAATCTCCTTTGCATATTCTCAATAGCTAATCCTTTACTACCAGGAGCAGAGGGTACCATGTCTTTGAATGTTTTGACACTCGTTGCTTTAGTTCTTGAGTCATGACTTATGTAAGGCTCTTGAGTAGGTTTCAGGTTGCTATTTAGAGGTGATGATATGCTTCTTGTGGAGATAGGAGGCAAGGAGCTTTCGGCATTGACTGTCTTGCTTTCTCTGTCCTTTTCTCATGAGTTTTGACACTTTTTTGTTTGTATGAATAGTCGTGAAAGGGGTTCTCAGAAAAAGTGTTTCCTTAAATGCAGATGTAGGCACATATATAATTATGTTCAGATTTTAAAACTTGCTTGTTATCAGAGTGGTTAAAAGAGAAGAGAAAAATTAGTGGGTATCTCCAGGTGAGTGGCCCCTTGGATATGAGACTATTGTTGTGAAGGGTCTCAAATATGAATGTAGTAAAAGTTAAGTCCAGGTGTTCAAGTTTGAACACTTCATGTAACATTACAGAAAGGGGAAGTGGAAAGAGGAAGAGTTGGGAGGTAAGGAACAAATATTATGGTGGCTTGTGGGGAAGCATCAGATACTCAAAACCAGTTACTCTAGGTTGGAACATTCTCAGCTTTTAAAAATACCAGCTTTCTGCACTGTTTTATTTGACTTTATGTCATAATCTTCAGGCTTCCTCCTCTTTTCTTTACTGCTCTCTAAGCTAGAAATGTAATAAGGGGAGAGCAGGAGAGAGTGAGCGTGACTTAGTCTCATGTTATCAGGAATGTGGTGGGAGGGATGGGGGGAAGATAAATTTGTGAATAATATCGTGCAAAAAAGTTCTTAACCTGGAGCCACGCCAGGCTGCGGGTGATCCTGTAAAGTTTTGTGCCTTCTTTGTCTAAGATGGTTAGAAAGTTATTTTCTTCTTGTCTCTGAAAGAAAACTGGCTCCAGACCTACTTGACATCTTGCAGGATTTGCTAAAAGTCATGGGACTTGGGATGAATAGCAGTTAACTCTATCTAGATGATTGATTTGGCTGTCGTCATGCTTCTAGACTTATTTCCATTAAAATGCTTGTTGTTAGACTTTAAAAATACCTTTACAGTCTTGGGTTTCAAGAAATTGTCTGCAGGGAAAAATGTCGGGACTGGGTTCTTAATGAAAATGTTCTAGAGCATTTACAGTGCACAAGCTGCATACATACAGTCATAGAATCACAGGGGTTCGAAGGGACCTCAAGAGATCATCGGGTCCAATCCCCCTGCCAAAGCAGCTCCCCAGCTCATATTGCACAGATAGGCGTCCAGACAGGTCTTGAATATCTCCAGAGATGGAGACTCCCCCACCTCCCTGGGCAGCCTGTCCCAGGGCTCTGTCACCCTCACTGTGAAAAAGTTCTTCTGCGTGTTGGTGCGGAACTTTCTGTGCTCTAACTTGCAGCCATCAGTCATCTAAAGGACAAAACACTTCTCATCATGAGTGTTTTGCTTTGTTCAGTAGCTTCCTTGTCAAATAGGAATGCGGATTTGGGATATACTGTGACTTTCTTTCTCCTGGTATTTTATGCTTGTCATTGTGCACCTGTAAGATACTTGTTTGACTTAGGAGTGATACTCTGTGTGGTTGTAGGAAAAGTTACAGTGTTTTAAGGACTCTGCTATCATAGAATCATTTTGGCTGGGAAAGACCTTCAATGTACAAACCTGATCTTTAACACATTTCTTTCTGTTTACTACGGTGGAGGCATCACTCTGTGGTACTACAACTTCACGTTTTTTTGATAGTAGTAGTGATCTTTGCTTGCCTCGCTACAAATATGCTGAGTGGGCTTTTCAGGGATGAGATTTACTGCTTAATTTAGCAAGTTCTGCAAACAATATCTGACTTAATTTTGCTTTCTGCTTGTAATTACATGTTACTTCTTTTTGGTAATGCCTTCAGAACTTCTCAGTTCATTATCAACTCTCAGAACATAATTTTAGGAATAATGCGTATCCTGACTGGTCATAACGAGGCTGAAATTCCATCTCAGGCTTCTGGTGTCATCACAGAACCAGGATGGAATTACAGCTTTAATTTATGTACTATGTGGGATACATTATTTATTACTCTGCATTAGAAAATGATTAATCTCTGCTTCTGTTGCAAGGCTATCCTACTGCTCTGAGTCCCCAGGAAGTGCTGAGACACTGCAGAACTTCTTGCGTGGATCACAGCTTTATGAAGCTGCCAAGAAGACCATTGCATTATTCAAAAACTGCTAGAGGTGATGAAAATTTACCAAGCCACTGTGGGGTTTTTCCTAACCAGTAGAATTCCTGCAAGGCTCTATTTGCTTATTCTGAGCATTTCCTTACCTTTAGTCCCTTCCAAGTGTTTAATTCTACCTAAAGCTGCGGTGGGTTAAACAGGTTGAGGGGCACTGTGTTTTGAGGACCCTAATTCAACGAAGCCTTTTAACAGCAGTCAAGCTCCACTGAAGATAACGGAAATTAATCATGTGCTTAATTGGTTTGCTGAATCAGTTCTTTAATTCCTACTTCTCTGGTTGTTCATAAAACCTGTTTCTTTCTTTGTCCTCTACTTCCTAAAATTGTGTGTGCCTACGTGTGCGTGCATGCACAGGGTTGCACCCATGAGTACAAGGGAGCTTCAGTGGAGCAGTATGAGCTAATGGAAAACAGCTTTAAAATTAACTGATGCTTCCAATTTTTTGTTCCAGTGACTTTTTTTTTTTAATGGGCTTTTTCTGACAACGTTCCATTTCTTATGAGCATTTTCAGTACTCGGGAAGTCAGCCATCAAGTTCTGGTATTGTAGTTACTAGTACTGTGTAACTAGTTGTGATGTCCAGAGCTATGGCTGTGATGAATCTGAGTCACAGCATTCCCTCACAGCCAGTTTTCAGTGGGGTTTGGTGAGATTTTACAGGAACTGAGAATTAGTCTGCTTTTGTTCTACAGCCTGTGGACATGTGTTTGTACAGATACCTAGTACCAGCTACTACACCATGCAGCTGTTACCAAGCAACATAACTAATCCATGCCTCCTCATAAAAAGAATTTGGTATTTGTGTGTGTGTGTGCATCGCAATTTTACATTTACAGTCCTGTGGTCTGGTTTGGAAAAAATAGAGAAGAGAAAAAAAACCCCAAACTCCCCCAAACCCTAAAGGTTTGTAGGAATTCTAATTAATAAGCCCTAGCAAAATGGATCTGAAGAAAAGACCTAGGTATTTGTAAAAGATCAAATAGATACAAATGCCTTAAGAAAAGAAGTCACTCATGTAAATTAAGTGAATTCTTTATACTAGTACAAAAGTATTATCAAAAATTAAATGCTCCCACTTTCTAAGGTGGCATTTTTATCTCAGGCTCTGATGACATGTATAAACCACTCAAGTTTCAGTCTTGTGGGTTATATTGTCACCAGAAGCTCTGACTAATAATACAGTAAAGTCTTACAAATGACAGTTGCATATAGTATGACTCTAAATGACTTTTTTTGTTGTTGTTTTATTATTGTCATATGCTTAAGGAAAAAAAAAAGAAGAGAGAAATTCACGGTGCCTACTGACTAATTGGACCTAGTGGGGAAGTGTTATGCTGGATTTAATTTGGGTGCCCATATTATAAATCACAGATGTGGAATCTGAAACCCAGTGACAAAGCTGATAATCCTTGAGGTGTAAGAATCTTGAAGCTGGTGTAGAGAAAGACGTACAAAACATGCCGGCAGCTCTCCCCCACGCAATATTAAAATGATTGTCATTTTTGCAGGGAACACCATGGGAATCAGAATTAGAGACATCCACCCCTCTTCAGTTTGAGAGCTGAAGAGATGGCTGCAGTTTCTATGCAGTTTCAGCCCGCTAGAGCTTTATAAATAGATCGCTGGCGCCATGCAGATCTGCGCGGGACCAATCGCCGTTCCCTCCTGCATCACGAGGAGATGCAGAAGAGCAGTCCTCTGCAGCTACCTCCCTCGTGCCACTCGTACTGACCAGCCAGGCTGGGACTTGAAAGGGCAGAAGGGCTTGCTCAGATGATGCTCTCTGCTCTGAACGAGTCAGGAGTGAGGCGTATGCAGATTTAGGCTAACGTTTTAAAGCCTCACTTGGATCTTAAATTGGACATAGCATTTGTGCTTAGCTTTCTGAATGAGTTGCAGCCTTGGCCGAATTCACTATCATGTGAATCAAGACAGTATATCACATCAACAGCTGTTTAGCACTGGAGGAACAGCTTAATTGTGTTATGATAGATACATGAGACTGGAAATAAATACTGACCAGAGTGAGTTTTATACATACACTGTAAGTTCTTATTTTTCTGCTTGCTGATTTGCTATGAGTATTATTGCCAGTTTTGTGTAGGGAGGGGCTTTAAGTGGGATAGGAGAGGTATAAATGAGGACTTTTGAGGTGGATTTCTCAAGGTCCTTAAGCTGCCAGTCTCTCCTGGTGCTTGTAGGGAAAATAATGTTGAGCCATTGCAGTCCAAAAGAGCTGGACCTGCTCCTGCGAGCCAAGGCTGACATCCTGGGTGTATGTTTCTGCACACATGTGAAGGACCGAATCCTCAGTGCTCCTCTGTATGAGCACATTTGAGCTCTAAGTAGCTCAAATGCAAACTGGAGGAGAGGAAAGAGAATGACAATAGGTTTTAACACAGGATTGGGGTCCAATAACTTCTTGGCATAAATGTCCATCTCTGGGAAATGAGTCTTAAAGTTATACACCTAGGAAAGTGATCCAGCCAGCCCTTCCTTTGCAAGTGCTTCCCTTTCACCTTGCCTGCAGAGGTAAAATGGCTCTGCTCACTCTGGCTCGGGATTGGAGCCAGTCCAAGCTTGGTTCTTCAGAGCATGAGCTGTTTTATTGCCCAAGTATTGTTTTAAGATCAGGTAGTCTTGTGCTGTCTGCTTCCCCTCCACCACTTTGGGGCTGGGTTGTGCCTGCCTTGGTGCGCGGCATGAGCTTGCAGGGTTGTGTAATTGGAAGTTTACTGTCACACAACGAATGAGTGATGCCATAATTTGTATTTTCAAACTACATAAGCAGCTCAACCTAATCAAGTGGTGTGGTAAATATTTCCAGGAGATAAAAACAAAGTATTAGGACAGGGAACGGAGTTAAGAGACTTCCTTTAATGAGCTGCATGTTGTTTGATCGTGTTTTTTCATATACATGAGTTTCTGCATGCCAAAAATCTAGTAATAATTGGCAGCTACTTCACAGTCCTGGAGAAATAATACTATAAATACTGGAAAGAGTAAAAATGAGTGGATGTGTCAGTTTGCCTTTCAGACTGCTGTGACTAACAGGTTATCAGTACAAATAGTAGAAGGCCCATTTATCCTTCATGCTCAAGGAGAGGCAGAGCAGAGGGTACAGACAGTTAACAGCGGTACCAGGCTGTCTTGGATTACAGTTTTGACTGTGCTGGTGTTTACCCTGAAAATATGAGCAGTCCTGCTCAGTCTCTGAAGCCCCAGAAGGTAAGCACAGAAGTGGTTTGGGGCTCATTTTGGAAAGATTGCCACAAAACCTTTTGTTGCAGGAAACCCCTCAAATTACAAGTGTTCTCACACTTGCAGTGGGTGTCTTGTGATGTCGGTGGGACATGAAGGGGAGAGAATCCATACCCATTTGCTCGTGTTTGCCAGGAGTCTTCAGTGCTCCAAAACGATGCAACAGATTGAAATATCTCGTGCTTTTGTGTGCAGATCAGCTGCCGTTACTTTTCAAAGACACACATTTTAAATAGCAAAATGTTAAATTAAGCTTTTAAGACATGTGGAAAGCACTTCTGAAAAAATACTCAAATGAGAGGGAAGGATTTTTTAAAATTTTTTTTTTAATTGAACATTTTTCTGTAGTACAGACGTGTCAGTGCTTGGTGAAAAGCTCACTCACTGGAGCATGGGAGAGCAGAGGGAACAGTTCACTCTTTCACAATGAAGAACAGTTTGTTTTTAATGATAATGAGAAGATCCTGGTAATAACTGTGAAAAGGCCTAGGACAGCAGTACATTCACGGGTGGATGAAACTTTTCTATAGCATTTGGAAGTCTTTCTGCGGATGCTATGCCACAAATTATTGAGCTCGATGCTGCCCACTCGTATGCAGAGGGAGGGTGATTGCCACTGTGGAGGGGACTCTAGGCTGAACTCGTGTGGCCTGCCATCTGGATTAGCATAGGCCTAAAGGAGCATAATGGCCCTTGCTGACTTTCAGAATCTCTTACTTTTTATGTAAAGCCTTGAATTGACTAATGTGGTTTCTATTACGTTTAAATACATACCTATATACTGAGACACGTGCATTTTAGGATAAAATATGAGACTGGGGATTAGTACAAGGAGGTACACGTGTAGCTTTTTAGACATCACTCCACTTACCTTAAAACAATTAAGTAATGGTCATTGGCTTTTGTTAGTAATATACCGGCTAGTGAAGGTGGGATGTTGCCCATTTGAAAGAAAGTTGTGCAGTTGGTTTCCTTGCAAGCCTCCGTCACCCTGCAGAGGCTGGGTGAAGGGTTACTTTCATTTTCTGCAGGACAGCAGTGATAAGAAAGGTACGTGGTGGTTGAGTCGCTAGCTGCATATGTTGAAGAGAAACCCCTAGGTATAAGGTTAAGGAATGTTGGAGGAGGCAATATAGTATTAAAATTGGCACTGGTTGGTGCTGGAAAATGAAACTGATGAGTACTTGCTTTGTCATGACAAATAGTTGTAGGTTGAAAGTATTTTCCTCTTAGGTCTGAATAAATGCTGGAGAGATTAGACTGCACTGCAGCCCACATTAGTACACATGTGTGAATGTAAAAAGATATGGTAGCTTAAATAAATTAGAGGTCTGAGGGGTTTTTTTCTGTTTACAAACTCTTTTCACCAAAATAAATAAGTTATATGTAGCTGTTTGCAACACTGTGAATGTTCCATAAAGTTAGCTTTGTTTCTGACCTTGTCATTATCTATCTTGTTATGAATCACATTAGGGAAAAATACCTTGTTTCAATCCTCCAGGGGAAAAACCCTTTCTCTGTCTCACCTCTCCCCGAAAAACCCCAGACACCTATTTGTCCCATGTCTTCTGAGGCAGATTCGAGTCTCTTATCTGTACCTAAATCTACAGATACACTTTTCCTGTCTTGCATAGGAAAAAAGCGTTGTCCCACTTTCTGTAGTTGCAATTTAGTAATAGCACAAACAAGTTCCAGGAGTAAACTGAATGTGTTACGTGTTAAAGAAATAGAACAGAGGAGAGATTACCATTTAATTCCCCAGAAAACACACCTAATATTATCCATAAGCAGAATGCAAAAAGCTGTGTTTCAAACTGGCATGCAAGTAGAATAAACCTCCCTGGGCAAGACTGTGCTTGGATTTGATACTAATGAATCTTGCAGAACTGGCACTGCAGTTCTGAGTTTTAACATCAGATACATTTATTTACCTTTCTTGTCAGTTTAACATCATTTTTATGGGCCAAGGTGGGTATTTTAGTTTGTTTTCTTTCTGGAGTGTGCTATGTCTCTCTGTCTCCCTGCAGTAAGGTTGGAATCCATTGGCTAGCTCCAGGTTTCCAGTCAATGGAATGTTTTGTGAAACAGGCAGTTGGCTATAGGACAATGGAAATTAGTGCCCTCTCTGAAGGAGAGCCTAGCCTGTGTTACCACAGGTGTGAGAGCATGTTGGGGTGCGGAGTACGAGCCATTGTGAGTGCTCCCAGGGCAGGGCTAGCTTTGCAGAGAGCCCATGCATCCTGTGCATGGGCTCACCTGCCCCTGAGAGACAGAGCCACAAGAAACTAGCCTTTGTGGACTCCATTGCTGGTGAGACTACTTGGGAGAATATCTTAACTCCCTTTACTTCTCCAGCACTTTTGTAATAAATGTAGCATTTTTAGGTCTCCAGCTTTCCTCTGCTCTGAGCCAACAGGACCTTCACTCTTGTTTCTCATTTTCTGCAGAGGGCAAATGGAGCCTGAGACAGGCAAAGTGATGTGACCAGGGCTGTATGAGAGATGTAGCACGGCACAGGCCTGTGTGGCTGAGCTGGCAGGTTAGAGCCCGAACATTCATCTTTTCTGACCTGTGTGTAAAGTCACTAGTGAATGCAGTTTAAATGCACAGATCAGTTATTAAAGGTCCCAGACCTTCTCAGGTTGCTCTTGGAAATGCAAGACAAGGACTTAGGCACAAAGCTGTGCTGTCTTAAAAATTAACCACATTAGAAACCATGTCTCGGGCTGGTTTAATACATAGAATCAATTATCCTTGAAGGAAATGAACACAAATCCACAGTGCTCCGAAGAGAGGACAAACAGCATCGTAGCAGTCGTGACAGGGCCCAGCTTCCCCTACTGACTGCACCCTTTTCATTCATGAAAACGGATGGCTGGCAGTGAAGTGAGACTGTGGATTTTACACATACTTCCTCCATGCTTGGGCTTCCTGCTTGCAGTGAGCTCAGAGCTGTCTCCTGTGTGGAGGGCTAGTGGAAGACACGTGAAGGAAGAAGTACTCGAGTACTAGGGAAGAATTTCACTTGGTCTCGGTCAGCTTCTCAGCACAGTGGTCAATGTCACTCTTGCTCATGAACTTGCTGCCAGGTCCAGAACTCTTCTAAAAAAGTTGAACGGATGGAGCAACAAGGTTCAGTTGGTTTCCTGCACCAGGAATGCAAGGAGGTTTCCATCACAAGGTATTTCTTAGCGACTTCCAGTGAAACTCTTGAATGTTACGCTCTTACAACTGCTAGGAAGAAACGGCTTGTGAGGGAAAGATCTTTCTCCCCTTCCTGATAATGTGTTCAGCAAATGTAGTGGTAGGGGGCTTCTACCCAGTGGGCTGCAGACCTCCATGTGCCCTGCATATCTCCTCCATAGGCTCAGCAGGTACTACTTAATAGGTGGCAAAAGGTAACTGAGAAAGATGACCTGTCATAGGATTTTTAGCTGTTCAGGCACTGAAAAAAGGTGGGGTGAGTTACGAGAAACGGCAAGAATTTGGGGGGTCTTTTTGGAAATAGAACATAAGATCCACCAAGAGAAAAATAGCAGAGGGTATTTGAGATGAGCTCAGATGACAGCATTAGTCACCTTAAAAAAAACAGTACTGCCTAAAATTTTCTTCCAACAGTTTTTACAGCTAATATCTAAAGTTTATTATTTTTTGTGGGGTTTAGTGGGGCACACATAGTACGTTTTTCAGTCTTTCTATCCAGTTTGTTTTACTTTTCCCCTTCTATAACCATTCTTGGCTATTTTGGTGCAAGATGAAGAGAAAACAGTCTTGAAGAATTCGTAAAACTACAGAAATTAGGTTAGTTACTGTAGCTGAAACTACTTTGATCTATTCTTTTTTCTGCATGTTCACTTCAAGATGCTCTTGCTGCTGTCGCTATTACACTGTTGCAATATTACAGTAGAACGTAATAACAGAATATTATTTGGTGGCATAAAGATGAATGACAGCAGAATACTTGGTTTTTTATGATTGTGCCTATGTTAGTAAGTAGTGTGGACCAACTGGAGAGTATCTGTATATGTAAAAAACTTGGTGCTAGGATCACGAGGCTCACACCAACTACGTTTCAGGTTTACTTCTTTCTGGAGCAGTCTGGTGCTACTAACTGCCTGCTCTGGAGAACATTATGTTTCTAGTTTAGTTCCTCCCAAGAGGGATTCATTTCACGTGCTCCAGGACCACGTTGCAACCATTCCACAGTACAACCAAAAGCCCTGGCAGGGTGGATTATCTGAAGACTTGCTTCAAAAGCTACGTGCCTGATCTGAAAAAAATCAGTAAGCTGTAATGACCTTGTGGGATGAAGGGATGGAAAAAAAGGTGTATTTCAGTGATCTGATCTTGTAGTTGTGCCGGTTAGTAAAACACGTTTCATAATTTTTCTTTCTTAATGTTCTTTCTTCCCTTTTCTTTGTAGTTATTACTGAAAGGGGAAGGTTGGTGTGAGTAGGCCTCAGAGAAGGAAGGCTGTTTTGAGAAGTTCTTCTACCAAAAGAAGGATTGTATCTTCTTCTTTAAGGAGCTTGTACAATGCCAAGTGCACATTGAAGCTTAACCAGTAATGACTCGTGTCTAGTAGTTTGTGCTTGACTTGCTGACATGAGGGTGTGTCACTGGAGACAGTGCTCACACCCTTAAAATAAAGAGGCTGGTCAGATGCTGCACTGAAATAAGGCTGTTGGTCATCATAAGGCATTGGCTGGACATCCTTTATTTAAAGGTGTATAGGCTTTATCTGGTGTGTTTCCTGAGGCAGAGAAGGAACATACGGTATGGTGAGATGTAATGTCATATTATTGCTAGCACGGCTTGGAAAAATACATGATGTTACCTTAGAGAGTAGGTGTGAGAGCCAGTCTGGCAGATGTGACATTCCTGCTTTCTGGATCTGACAGTTGGCAGCCCAGAGAGCCTACTGCCAAACCTGGTATTTGCTGAAATGCTCATGTTACGATTTGTGCTGAAGAAAAGGAAGTAGAAGTAGAGACGACAGAACCAGCAGTACAACGTGGGGTTTTTTTGAAAAAGTCTGGACAAGTAAACTTAGACAAAAGTGTCATCTTAGTGTTCTGTCTCTCCTTGACTGAAAGAGTAAATTTTGTAGCCAACCAAGTCACTGAATCCAGGCAGCATTTCTTTCTCTGCCTGGAAGATTTTAGCTGCTGGCCAAGCTGCGGGCATAGTCCTACTGATCTCAAAAAGTAAGACCACACTACACTGGTGCCGAGCTGGTTGTGGCTTAGTCAGATTTCTGTTCTAAAAAAAGCTTATGGTCAGGCCTCCGAAGTGTACTGCAACAAAGGTCACTGCAGGTTTCTGCTGAAGTGTCCCTTACTTGGTGGCACTGGAGATATGCAAATGTTGATTGTTCAGTCTTTCCATGTAGTATCAAACTACTACACCTTAAAATCCAACCTCGTTGTAGCTAGAAGGTTGGTGAGCTGTTTAAGTGTAGAAAAAGGGAATAGGAAAAAATTACCTGACTCATCTGTCCCAAAGAACATGAAATTCCTTTTTTCTAGAGCCCTTTGTTTGAAGAACCCAGAATGTATTTGGACATTGAAAATCAAGCCTGTGGTGGGTTGACCCTGGCTGGAGGCCAGGTGCCCACCAAAGCTGCTTTATCACTCCCCTCTTCATCTAGATGGAGGAGAGAAAATGCAACAAAAGGCTCATGGGTTGAGATAAGGACAGGGAGAGATCACTCGCCAATTATTGTCATGGGCAAAACACACTCAACTCAGGAAAATAATTTATTGCCAATGAAATCAGAGTAGGATAATGAGAAATGAAACAGAATCTTAAATACACCTTACCCCCCACCCCTTCCTTGGCTTAACTTTATTCCAAATTTTCTCTACCTCCCCCCAACAGGCCAGGGACAAAGGGAATGGCGATTGCAGTCAGTTTGTGGGGTCCCTCTCATGGGAGACAGTCCTCCATGAACTTCTTCAATACGAGTCCTTCCTATGGGCTGCAGTTTTTCACAAACTGATCCAGCACAGGTCCCTTCCCCAGGGTGCCGTCCTTCAGGAACAGACTGCTCCAGTGCAGGCTTCCAACAGGGTCAGAACCTCCTTTGGCTGCATATACCTGCTCTGGTGTGGGGTCCTTCACAGGCTGCAGGTTGATATCTGCTCCACCGTCATTGTCCATGGGCTGCAGGGGGACAGCTTGCCTCACCGTGGTCTTCTCCAGGGGCTGCAGGGGAATATCTGCTCTGGTGCCTGGAGCAGCTCCTCACCCTCCTTCACTGACCTTGGGGTCTGCAGGGCTGTTCCTCTCACTTTTTCTTACTCTTCAGGCTGCTGTGCAGAGTTTTCTTTTTCCCCTCTTCTTAACAATCCCAGGGGCACTCCACCACAGGTGATGCGCTCGGCCTTGGCTAGCAGTGAGTCTGTCTTGGATCCAGGTGGCATTGGCTCTATCAGACATGGGGGAAGTTTCCAGCAGCTTCTCACAGAAGCCACCCCTACAGCCCCCCTGCTACCAAAACCTTTCCATGAAAACCCAAGACAATATCATACCTCATTTTCTTAACATCTCTTGCTGAACTGTGCATGCCCTTTAGCTCTTCATGGGCAAGAATCTGAAGTTTTACAAAAGAATGTTACTGCCCAGGCCAGCTCAGGCAGTGAGAGAGTTGGCAGGCAGTACTCAGTTCTGCATCCACTGGCGCACTGGGTTTCGGGAGCCAGTAAGGATTGTGCCCTGTGGCATGGCAGGGTCACCTGTCGTGGGATGAGGCTGCTGAACTGTACAGTCAGTCTCAGGCCTTCACGCTGTGCTCAGACACTGGGATAAGGAGGCGCTTAAGAGAGTGCCAGGGAGAGCACCTGGTGAGGCTGGGGTGATTGGAAAGGTCTAACACCCCTCTGGGTAAGTGGGAGAGCGTGGCTCTGCGTTGCCTTTTAATGATCTGTGTCACGGCAGGAGGGAAGTGAGCATGGGCCAGTTGTCCTCACTCCAAAAATCATACGATAAAGTCACTCTCTGCTGTTAAGAAGGGGGCTCATTGTGTTTTTACTTAGAAGGCAAGAAAAAGGGTGTGGTGGTTTGGCTCTGGCTAGAGGCCAAATGCCCACCAAAGCCGCTCTATCACTCCCCTTTTCAGGTGGCAAAATGCACCTGCCTGCAGTTTTTTTCTCTTAAATGTGATTCACAGAGGTGCTGTGACCATTGCCGTTGTGCTCGGCCTTGGTTATCAGTGACTCTGGCCTTGAATTGGCCGATGTTTACTTTCTGGGGCCTGCAGAGAGCTTCTAGCTGCTTCTTGAAGCAGCCATCTCGGCAGCACCCTCCTTCTACATTAAAACCCAGCTACACAAAACTGCAACCAAGGATAAATACCAAGTGGGAACATGTGTCTGAGCCTGCCAGATCCCAGGCAGAGACAGGGGAGCGCAGCAGCGCTGTTCCTAGGAGATTTGGGGGAAAGAGTCCCTGTCCCCATGAGAGGAGGTGCGCAGAGAGCCTGGTGCCACCTTTTCTCCATCCTTCATAATCCAAAATGGGATTGTATTTTAGCAATCCACTTTTCTGTCATCTGGCCTTGGCTCTGTCACATGTAGAAATACTGCATGGGTTTTGTCCAGGCCCACCCCAGAATGGCTTGCCCTGGGGATGGCAAGGGAGGCTAGCAGTCTTGTCTATCACAGGCTTGTCTATTGGAGGTGGACAAGCCTGCCTAAATCAAAAAATAGGAGCCAGGTTTTCCTCTGTAGTTTGTCCTGGGATTTTATTTCTTGCTATACTTGATTCTTTGTTTCTACTGCCATAGTTTTTCATTGGTTATGAAAAAATTGGTTTCATGCTAACGCATGACTTGACTCTGATCAAAACCAATGAAATAGTGAATGTACAAGTTGACTACAATGGAAAATCAGCTCAGTCTGTTCAGCTCCATTGGCCTTTTGAGAGAAGCTCCACTGTGAAATGAAGGAAGGCTGGGGAAAAGAGGGGTCCACTGGTGGACTACTATCTTTTGATATTTGAGGTTTTAAAGTCCCAGACTGCCAAAGCAAGGGGTATTATCTGTCTCTGTTTTAGTTGAAAAGCAAAATACTTCTGCCTTCCGAGTGCAGACCAGCATAGCACCTGTTGTATTCTGGTGGCTCTGAAGACAGAAGGCAGAGAAAAAGAATCCATGATTTTTTTCCAGTCCAGATTTTGAGCAAAGTACTACCTTTTGGGGAGATGGGTGCTGCTAAGCACACACAATTTTATTTTTGGGAGCTAGCAGTGCATCACACTGCAGGTGCAATACGCTGCTGTTTTCGGGACCCTGACTGAATTCGGGTTCTGTGCAGCTGGCAGGGTTAATGCTGTGTCCTGGTTTTGGCTGGGATAGAGTTAATTTTCTTCATAGGAGCCTATGTTTTGCATTTGTGCTGAAAACAGTGTTGATAACGTAAAGATGTTTTCATTATTGCTGAGCAGTGCTTACACAGTCAAGGCCTTTTCTGCTTCTCCTCACTGCCCAGTGAGGAGACTGCATATTCTTTTATCGTTGTTACTATTTTCCCTTCCTTCTCTGTCCTATTAATCTGTCTTTATCTCAACCCATGAGTTTTTCCTTTTTTTTTTTTTTTAATGTCTCCCCCATCCCACTGGTGGAGGAGTGAGCGAAGCGAAGTGGCTGTGTTGAGTTTAGCTGCCTGCTGGATTAAACTGTGACAGTCCTTGTTGGTGCCCGGTGTGGGGTGTCAAAAAGGACTGTTGTGGTTTAATCCCAGCTGACAGCTAAGCACCCCACAACCTCTAGCTGACTCCCCCCTCAGTGGGTTGGGGGGAGGGAATCAGAAGGGTAAAAGTGAGAGAACTCATGGGTTGAGATCAAGACAGCTTAATAGGTAAAGCAAGCACCCCTGAGTGTGCAAGCAGAGCAGAATGAAAGAAGGAATTCCTTCACCATTTCCCACAGGCAGAAAGGTGTCCAGTCCTCTCCAGGAAAGCAGGGCTCCATCATGCCAACGGTGACTTGGGAAGACAAACTCCATCACTTGCAATGTTGTCCCCTTCCTCCTCCTTCTCCCAGCTTTATATGCTGAGCACAGCACCATATGGTATGGAATATCCCTTTGGTCAGTTGGGGTCAGCTGTCCTGGCTGTGTCCCCCTCAACTCCTTGTGCACCCCTAGCTTGCTCACTGGTGAGGTGGGGTGAGAAGCAGTAAAGGCCTTGGCTCTCTGTCTAAGCACTGCTCAGGCAGTTAGGAAAACATCCCTGTGTTAACAGCGCTGTTTTCAGCACAAATCCAAACCACAGGCCCATACCAGCTACTACAGAGAAAATTAACTCTGTCCCAGCCAAATCCAGCATACTCTGTGTGTATGGGAGAAGGAAGGGGGATTTATACTTACTTCAGAATGAGGCTTTATTTGGTTCTGCTAGGGGCTAGAGAAGCTGAGCACCGTCTCATTTATTGCACTGGGAAGAATGAATGAGCTGACAAATACTCTTTCAGTTTGCTTGAAGCTGCATTCATTTCTCCAGGAGGGGGAGAGTGGAGTAGTTGAATGCCGAGAGGAACGTGCCTAATTCAGGATGATCCTTCCTCCCTCTCTCCAGACATTAGGGAGAAAAACTCAAGACATGTAGAAAGGGGCTGTCAAATCTACTCACGTGTATTTTTTTGCCAAGTCCAGCATGATTTGACAGTCGATTGAGGCCTTGTGCTTATGACTGAATAGTTCTGTATTGAGTTCACAGTTGGTTTTGATACCAGTCAGGGTACTGAGCAAACACCATAAACAGAGGTGCAAGCTGTGAGTGGGCACTGCAGGAAGAGAACATGTGCGTGTGGCAGGCCTGCTGCTCCTTTCTGATTGTGAAATTTGGCTCACAGTATCATTGACGTAGCAAAAAACCCCCAACCCAACAAACCCCAACAAAAGGAGGGTAGCACCAGTTTGAAGTATTTTTATTACACCAGACTGTTAGGGGTTTGACCTCCAGTGCATAAACTGTTACCTTTGATTTTCTTTTTAGGAAACGGGAACATTTCCTCCATCACAGTTAAACCTTTTTTTCATTTGACAACCCCTGAGTTGCTGCTCCTGTTTCTGTAAGGATCAGATGAGTAGTGGAAGCTGTACAGCAAAGTAATGTATGCTACTCAAGATAGTAAAATGCAGGGCTACAATAGGCCTTTTTTTCAGCAGCTGTAAAGCTGTTGTGTGACTACAGTGAATCCATTCAGTCTCCCCCACGCTTGCTTGTGAGCACCCAGGAGAAGGGAGTCACACTAGTTGAAAACAGTTTCAGAGGGACAGGCTGATGACTCGCTCCTCATTTTGGTTTACAAGATCTTCTGTTGACGTGAAGTTTCTGCCTTATGTGAGCTAAGAGATGGATAACCTTGTCCACGTTACTAGATTATCCACTCAATCAGCATGGGTGTCGTGCTCCTCGCATCAGCCCTCTGAGATGGGAAACTGAGGCTTGGGGAAACTGGGGGGGAGTCAAACTCTTCATACTTACGTGTCACTGTATGGGGCTCAAGAGTCATTCATTCAGAGCTGTTGTAGCCTTTCAGGAAGTGTCACATAGCATTTGCCTGTAGGTCATGCAAAAAGCTGAGAGGGTAGATAGCTGGAAATCTGTCCCTCAAACAACATTATTTGTCTCTTCAAACAGAGCATTAAATATGTAAGTATGTAAGTGAGAAAGGGATGATTTTGATGGCTTAAAATAGAATCCCCAGCCACCTTATGTTTGAGTAGGGGGGAAAAAATGAGAGGCAGAACCTAGCTGATTCAGCAGGGTGACACTCCGTAAAGTAATGCCTTCAACACTTTTTCTTAAATTAAGAATGGTTTCTAGGTGGCATGAGTCATGGACAGAGTGTCCTCATTTCACGTTGAACTTCCATCCTTCTCTGGATTTGTATCACAGCTTTGGAGGGCTTTGTCCTCTTCCTGCAAGTCTGTTGGCTTGGCTGTCACAACCTTTACTGGCGTTGAGTGAGAGCAGGCTCCTTGAAGCAGGTGGCAGCACCGCCTGAGTGAGAACAAACACGGTGGAGCTGGGGAGCCAGAGTAATTTTAAGTGGAGTATTTTGGATTCATTCGTACCATGAGTGGCTTCAGGCAGAGGTGACGTAGGCACAGGCTCCATCCAGGTGTCAAGGGAAGCCTGCTTTTCCCCTCGTTTGTATGGTGGTCTTTGCTCTTGAGTTTCGGGTTGTTGTCTGGGGGTGTGTGTGTGTGTGTATAAAATGTGATGTAGAAAGCTGTACTTTTAAAATTTCTGACCCCTTTCGGAAAAGTTGTAATTTCTGAAGTACGTACAGACACAGAAGGCTGTGGAGAATGTCTCCATTTCTTAATTAAAAGGAATGGAAAATATTATTCAGAGCTGTCTGTCCTAGCTGAAGAAGAAAACCAAACCAGTCTGGTTTACATGCACGCAAGGTCAAGTCCTCCTCTTTGCTGTGTTGTGAAAGTTTCTTGGCTTGAATGGGGCTAGTGGCAGGTGTAGCCCTGGGAAGGGTTTGTCTTTCAGGAGTTGTGCAGAGCAGGAATGAACATAGCTGTTGGTCTGAAAAACCGTTTGTAGAGAAATAACTGGGATGCCGGCAATTCAGAGGGGCCATGCAAATGCAAGTCCGTGCTCTCAGGGGGAAAGTGAACTCTGTGCTGGCTGGCAGTGTTTGCTTCTCCTAGCTGGGGGATTTTCCTGCTGACAGAGCCTGGTTGTGTACCCAGCCAGCTCCTGGCCTGCCTTGCTGCAGGTACCGGGAGAGGGAGGAGGGTGAAACGGGGAGCAGTGCAAACGTGTTCTGGTAGCAGCAGCACTTGCTGAAAATTCAGAACCTTTCAGACCTTTTTTGGCAATGGTGGAGAATGTCAAGATTGATTGTATTAGAGACCTGCCAGTTTCTCTTACTCATTTGCTGTGTTGCTCCTCCTCCCTCCCTTCCTTCCTCCCTCGTCAGCTGGGCTGGGTTTCGTAGTGCTAATGCTGCATTGCCTCTCGAGCATGGCTACTACTTCCCCCACGCTGCTACTACAGAAATAACTTGAGTAACTCAGTGAAGATTTAGGGAGTTGGCCCTGTATCTATTATTAGTGGTAATAACAGTACTACTACTACTACTGTCAATAAAGCCAATGATTGCTCCCCCGTGTTGCAGTTTGATGCTTTACATAATGATTTTTCTTCTGATTTATGTCTCTGGGCTTTCTCCCCTTTTTACCTTTGTAGATTTGTGGAGCCTGGTATATACTGATTGTGCTTTAAATGAATACTTTGTAGTATACTGTCTTGCAGATCTTAAAAATAACATGGTTCTGAGTGGTCTAAAATAGTATGGTTTCAGTGTTTTTTGTTTGGTTGGGTTTGGTGGGGTTTTTTTAAAGTACAGCCCGAAGAAGAGCGTTCACACTGCTTCTGTCGGGGGGGAGTTATCACAGTTGCTTTAGATAATGAAATATACATTGCAGAAAGGTCAGGGATTTCCCCTGAGCCACCCACCAATCACTTGAAATGACAAGAGTGTTTCTTGTTTTGTTTTTGTTCTAGATCCTGGAGCACAGGGAAAGAGTTTTAATGCAAAACATCAGAAAAAAAAGGCTGCAGCATCTCCTGTGAGAGAGGGGAAAAAAGGAGATTTACAATTGCATCTTGAAACACTCATGTGATTTGAGGTAAGTGACTGGAGGGTCTTGTCATAAGTTACAGTTAGTTTGTAATTAAATTAATCATTGTTTACCTCAGAGTGTTGTGATATTTCTATTGAAGGCAATAAAAACAGATGGGAGAGTGAGGGAGAGGACTTTAATGGCAAACTCAGAAACAGCAGTTAAAATATGTAATGAGCTTATCTTCCTGAAAACAGGCCCCATGAGGTCCGATCCCACAAACAGGCAATCATTCTAACAGTTACAAGGGTTAAACCCTGTTTAAATCAGTGAGGCTGTTCTCCCTGAAAGTTAGGCATGTGCCTAAATATTTCCAAGTTTGGAATCTGTATCGTATGGAAACTCTGCAGAAGAAAGCAACTGAAGAACATGCAACACACAGCCAGAAAAATGCCTATACAGTTCTTGTACTGTTGGCCATAATGTCACGGGTAGTCTGATTTTACAGCATTCTGAAGTGATATTTTTGTATTAAACACATAGTTCTCATTTTTATGTTTAAACACCTCATTGAAATACCAAACTTCTTAACACAGCCTAGAAATTCTACACCAGCTTTAATAATATGTCTGCCTTAATTGCTTCATCAGCATGTCTTTGAACAAATAGAGTTAAAAATATAAAGAAAATAATGTCTCCTTTCATAACTAGAGTTGCAAATTGCACTTGGATACTTGAATAGCAGCCGAACACTAAGTGTTTCCTGACTGAGGCTGAATTGTGTTGTCTTGAGTTGAATTTTTTTTTTAAAAAATGAAAGCAATCATGAGTCGCAGGGAAAGGCTCACCTTTTCCTTCCAGTCTTCATTTTTTTGGTTTTTGTTTCTCTCATTAGAAAAGTAGGACCTCTGAGTCTTTTTTCTTTTTGTCTAGTAAAGAGAAAATGTTGCAGTTGTAAAACCCCTAACCACTAAAAATGCTGCATAAATGAAAGCTAAAAACAACTGACCTCTTCCTTAAATAAAATTTTCAAGTCATTCCTTTTTTCCCTCCTCCCCCCCCACCCCAAGTGTGCTGAAGGAGACAAAGTTACTCTAAGAAACCTGCAGAACCAAAGGGCCCACATAACAGGGCAGAAGCAAGGGCTACAGTCTCACAAATGCTCAGAATACCAAACCCCTTTGGCTGGTGGCATTTGCAGACGTTTGTTGCTTACCAGGTTTCAGAAGAGAGGAGAGCATAGCTGGCCCCTGGTGATCGCTCTGTATTTGCTTTGTAGGAATAGTGCTATTAAGTTTCTTTTGAAATCAACAGGCTCACTGCAGGGAGCTAAATATTTCCTTTCTGTTCAGTGGACAAGAGCCATTGCTTGGGAAATTGTAATAGTCCCGAAGGCATTCATACTGATTTATCCAAACTTTTTATCAAAAACTGTAGCCAGCTCCTTTTTATGTGCAGGTCTTGTGCTAGGGACTGTGAGCCCAGACAGGAATACAAGACTTCTGCAGTGGGTGTCAGAGGTGATTTTTGTAGTTGTGAAGTGAGGTATTAATGCAAATCTGTACAAAACCGCTGCTGTATGGCCTTCATGGGCTCCTCCCCTCTCTCCCCCACATCCCTGTGGCTCAGGTGGGGAAATGCCTTCCTGTCTGGAGTAAGCCCTGTTTCAGATGCAGGGTGACAGTCCCAGCCAAACTCGTGAGAGAGGGAGAAGTGCGCTGCAGTCACCCATGTGTAATAGCTCTCAACTCACCTTTGCTTTCTCTCCATCCCACTCTCCTGGTGGCAGACATTCCTCCTCAGCTCTGCAGAGCATAAATCAAAATACTTTTATTCCTGTCTTTTTTTCATTGGCGTCAGACCAGGATAAAACGTGTCTTGATTCCCCTTTCACAGCAGCCGCCTTGTTGCTCTCTGAGGCGGTGCATGCTGAAGTTCAGGGGAAGGTATCTTTGTAGCATCTCCGTGGCCTTTATAATAGCATCAGCTCTCTGTTGTAGTCACCAAATCGTTGAATCTTGTTTGGTTTTCTTTGTGTTGAAGAATGGAAGAACTCACTAGGAGAGTATTAAAGAAACTGAAGTTCTTTGGAGAGAGACGCTTTCAGAGTTATATTAAATTGTACTGCTACTCCTACCCTTTCTTGATTATTTTTTAGCACGTGAAGAAATAATGCCTCCTTTTATGTGCCTGGGGAAGGTCCTGTGGTGTGTGCCAGGGAGTTATGTGGGTGCTGAGCTGAGCAGGCGGAGGGACCGACTTTCGCCTGCCTTGTGTTTTTCACTGGGAGTGAATGCAGGGACTGAGCCTGCCCGGATTAAACACATGCCTGTTTTGTTTTGCCTTTCTCTGCTCTTCTTTCAGCTGTCAGCATGCCATGTTCAGATGGCAGTGATCAGTCACAAATTGTCCCCCATCCATGCTCCTCAGCTCTCCTAAACCATTAGCTTCTTTGAGCTCTTCAACTCAACAAAGATGGCACCAGTTCGATCTTTTTTTTTTTCTTTTCTTTTTCTCCCCTAGCTAATGGAAAAAGAGGTTGTTTGTTTGTTTGTGTTTTCCCCTCAAGTCAGCTGCATTAGTTCCCAAAGCAACTTGTGTTAAGTGGAAATGAGGCTTTTTGATAATATGTGTGCTTGCTGGAGAGTCGCTTAGATTTTTTTTTTATTCCACCCCCCCGTACACGGATCTTTTCAATGGGGTGCCTCTATTGTGAATCAGAAGGAAAGTGCACGGGCTGCCAGGCATATAATGGAATTGTTCATTTGTTTTTGTAAGTGTGTGTGTGAGCCTTTGTGAATAGGAGGTGGTGAGGACAGAGAATGGAGACCTTTGCTGGGGGGAGCGGGGAGAGTGCAGTGGCACAGCCCAGGGCTCTGTTGCAGTGGGATGCTGCCATGCCCATTCTGTTCAGCTTGGGTGGGCATTACCTGGGGCTCGCACCCCTTAGCATGTCAGCTGAAGATGGATGAAGCTTACACAGCCGTTGGCTGTGCTGGCTGTAAACCACATAAGGCAAAATATTTGAAAGCTGTAGTATTTCCAACCCTTTGCCTCAACCATGTGCGTTGGCTTTCAAAAGAGTGATGTAAACATGAACCATGCCAATACTGTGCTTCCTCACTGTGAGTCTATATATTATAAAGGATGTATGGTATAAGCCATTTTAGTATGGAGGAGATAAGAGTTTGAACCTTGGATCCAAGCCCACCAGCAGCTTTGCAAAAGACAGGATGCAGGTCAGAAGCCAGTGGTTCACGCAGTTTCAAGGAGAGAGTGGTTTTAACTTGCTCCATAAAATGGGAGTAGCCAGAAGTTTTATATTGAGGCTTTTAAACAAGTTACTGCCTTTACTCACTCACTGTTCTCCTCTGCCTTGGAAAGTTACTGTGAAAGCACACCAGCTGTTTTCTCCAAGCCACTGAGGCCAGGACACACCAACTCAGGGAGTGGAGGTGGGCTTCTCACCAGTTAAACTGCCATCTGCTTTTTTTTCAGACGAGTTTTTCTTCCAAGTTAGACCTCCCTTCTGGAAGAAGGTCTGTGGAGTCACAGTGGAGGCTTTGGAGGTAGGACCTTGGCGTTTCACAGACACCAAGAAACAGTTGATCAACCTGGCATGGAGCAAACCAGCCCACAGTGGCTGGGCTCCTCATCTCCTAAAAAGCTACCTTTCGTGATGCCATAGCTGAATTACAGACATGAAAAAGTAAGGCATTGTAAACAAGAAGTTCATAAAGCCTAAACTTTTCTTTCTTTTCTGGATAAGGGACACTGTTCTTCTTCCCCTTCTCCATTGCCCTTGGACACAACATTTTTAGGGCTTTAGAGTCTCTAGCTGTGCATTTACTAGAGGGGCATCTGGTTACCTGTTGCTTCCCTCATCTGTTATGTATGTCAAAGAGTTGATTCCAGCACGCAGAGAGTTTTACGTGGATTTGCAGTACTCCCAGTCAGATTTTGAATCCATATGCCAATGAATGGCTCATGAGGATACAAAAATGCAGTGTTTTGATTTACTGCACATGTTACTGCAGTTTATTACTTATATATTACATACATATCTACACACTACAGTGCCCTTTGTGTTTGGTAGAGAAAAGCTGGTATAGGGATGATGATTGCTGGTGACCTCAGTAGTACTGAGGTATGTCAGTTAATTTGCTCCCTCTGAAAACATCGTCTTTCTGGTTAGGGGTACAAAAATGGGTTTTCATGGCTATTTGAACAACTCTATGAGGGATACTGCCCAAACAGCTGGCTTTGTATTTTGAAATTCACCTTAGAGTTGTTGAGCTGTGGGGAGATGCCAAATACCTCAGGCAGCACTGATAGCTGAGGCAAAGCTCAGACTTTGCAGTTTCATCAGGAGAATGGGTAGTGCTTGCCACCTGCATAGGAAGTATGAGTTAGAAGTAAGTATCTTTGATTTGAGCAGCATTTCCTTCTCCACTAACCTTGTTGTTCAGGATTTTGCTTTTTCTCTGGTTGCTAATTCTGCAAGTGCATAACGTTTGGGAAAGCACCTGGCTCTTTAGCTGGTCTTTTTCCACAATCCATGTAGAAACCAAATGCGATAGATGCTATTTCTACAGGGGATGAACTAGGACTACCAATTTTTGTGTTGTAGGTGCCAGCGAGCCAACAGACGTAACTGCAACTTTCTGTTTGCCCTGGTGGGACTGTGCTGCCAGTCCTTGGGTACAGGGGTCAAGAAGAGCATTGTCAGTAAAGATGTGTGCACGCTGATACGTGGCAGAACAACTGCTTGCCAGTTCACCAGGGACGTGAACGATGGCCATCGTAATGGCAGAGTATGTCAACTGATGCTTGGGAGCCCCTTGCTAGCCCACTGTTTAAACCTGTTGGCAGTGTAAGAGGGGGCTGGGTAACACAGGGGTTAGCGACGAGGAGCTGGAATGGGGCAGATTGCATTGAACACGAGAGACTGTGAAATGCAAATATGGCAGAAGGCACGCTACAGCAAGAGCCGGAACGCAGCACGAGCTGTGTGTTAGCTCTGCTAGAGGGCTTGGCAGCTGGAGTCCATGTGGGACCCCTTTGCTGCCCAGCAGCAGAGCTTCATGCCCTGGCCAGGGGAGCCGTGGGTGTGAGGAGGAACTATCCTGAGGGCTCACGGACCCCATGGCCCAGCCGCACTTTGCAGCTGCGAGTCCTTCAGCCGCCGGCCATCCTTTCCTCTCCTGGCTCTCTGAGACATGGTTCCTGTGGGCCGGGTGCTGCAGCTGCTTTGTTTGAAATGATAATATTTTACACTGTTACTGTGGAATACTGCAGTATTTTTTGTAATTACGGGCTGCACGCCAGCAATGTACAATAACATTTTGCTCTTCCTGTGCTGTTGCTACTGTAGGCATTCATTCCAATTCGGGCTGCATTTGAAGTATGTGGGGGTTTTTTTCTTCCCTAGACTTTGCTCATTATCTATTGTGGATATTTTTGGGTTATTCATTTCTACCCACGTCTGTCCGTGCAAATCTATCTCGGAAAGCACTTCAGAGAGTGGCAGTCTCTGTTAAACAAGTAATTGTTGTAGCTTTCACAGAATTACGTTTTTGTGAAAGTATGAGGCAAGAATGAGATGAAAACGAAGATGAAAATTGCTTTGTAAGTTTAAAAATGGTATGGGTTTTAAAATGTTTGAGGCAGATACGAGGCTAAGCCTTTCTTTGACTGATGGTAAGCATATTTAGTGATAAAATCCCGGTCTGCACCAAGCCATAGGTGGCTGAAACCTCTGGGATGGCAGAATCTGGGAGGCACTCGCCATTGTTAGAGCCTGTGATGATTCTCTGCAGTTTTGGTTTTAACTATGAATTTATTTTACATTTTATTTCCAGCGGAAAGTAATCGCAACTTAGAAGATGGTCAGGAGCATTCATGCCAGCAATTGTTTATTAACATTGTCATACTCTGGAGATTAAACTTTCTTGAAAGGGAAATTAAAGTCCTAGACAACAGAGTTTGCAGCTAGCCAGCCTGCACGCAGTTTGTTTCTGGAAGGTAGAGGTTGAGTCCAAAAGGCATTGAAGGAGGCACAAAGGAGGCAATTAATTTGTTTCCTGGTAAACTCTGGATAAAATACAGTGTGTTATACAAAAAGGATTGCACTTTTCTTGCATGTAATTTTAGTGTCCTTTTGCTGTGCTGACTCACCAAACTACTTCAGTTTCAGGCTGCATTTGGTTTGAATTACCTCAGAGGCCTGCATTTGTATGCTGCTCTGTAAAGTACTTCTCATCTGCAATCCAGACTTCTTTTTTTTTTTTTTCTTGTTCAGCATTTCAACTGACTGGACTCTTTCGTTTTCCAGGTCTCTATTTTACTAACATTTGAAACCAATCACTCTGTTTGCTGGCTTGGGCCCTGCGATAGGCAAAAGCCATGTTGTAGCAACAGGCAGAACAAGGAGTGAATCACCACTTTCTGCCTTTCCATTACATTACCCAAACCAGGACGCATAAATATTGCTTTATGTATGATACAGCAGCATGATTATCTCACTGTATTGACGGAACGGTGCTGGAAGTGAATGTAATTCTTCCTCTACTACATCTTTAATGAGCTACGATTAAAAGTAGTGTGTTGGCGTGCCAGAGTAGATGTGTTACACCCTGAACTTCATTCGAAGCCGTTT
Source organism: Zapornia atra (assembly GCA_013400835.1). Lineage (NCBI taxonomy): Eukaryota > Metazoa > Chordata > Aves > Gruiformes > Rallidae > Zapornia > Zapornia atra. The sequence goes on along the minus strand of VZTU01029495.1, from coordinate 364,848 downwards.
TGGCTGTTAGATTTAGTTGACATTGTGTTGTTCTGGAAACCTTAAGAATTTAAGAGCAGAAAAATCTGCCTTGCTAAGTGAAAGTTAACTGGACAGTAAAACCCATCGACTTAAAAAGATTTAGATCTGTACTGACTATGAAAGCCTGCTTTTTGTCTGTCTTTGAGGGCAAGTTTTTTACTATATAGTAAAAAAAAAAAAAGACAAAGCAGCAGGTTTCTACAGAGCTCCAGTTAGGTCCCAGCTCTCTTGACACCTGTGGCAGTAAGTCTGAGTCATAGGTAGCACAAAGCTGTGAGCCCAATACTCTCAGCACACCTACATAGGAGTTTAATTCCAAGTGCCTTTTTAGCTCTGTGACTTCCCACCCCCCCCAAACCTAACAAAATTTAAGAGTCATTCTTAGAATTTTGCAGAGAAAAATTTTCTCAGCACTTGTGGCTTTCTGAAGGATTGACATCACTTAGAGATCAGAAAATAGCGCTGTCAATTTTAGCTTGATGGCATTCCATTCTCTGCTGCAAAAACCTGATGAATAACAATGGATGAGTCAAAAGATTTCTTGGAATTTTCTCTCTGCCCCCCCCCTCCCCCTTGTGCAATTCCATTACCATTTTTAGCACGGAGAGGAGGGCAGTTCTCCAAAGAATGTGTGCTTGAACTGTGATTTCTTGAAAATTCAGAACAAAATCAAGTTGAGTGTCAGATGACAAAACCTGTATGTTTCTGTGCATTTTAGTAACATTACGTGAGCTGAGAATACACAGTAAAAGGCAGGAGGTGTTTGATAGAGAGGTGCTGCATCTCTGCTTCAGCAGCATGGAGATCTCCCCATCATGTTGCTTCATTATCTTGCAATGAGTTTTTGCTTAATTATTTTCTGTTTTATCAGCTGTGCTTAGGGATGTTGCCTGACAAAACAAATTACCAGTGGATTTGGGAGACTTGGACCAGCTTGAAGCACTTGTTGAACTACAGCATCCTTCTGTCTTTGCCTCAGTTTTTTGCATGAAAAAAACAAGGATTATGTCTGTTCTCTATTTTAGCAGGGTGTTCAGAGTAGAATTACTAAGGAGAGAGAATTGTGTGGATACTGCTGTTACCTAAGTGATGTGGTATGTTTAAGATAAGCAGTGTTGTCAGCTGTTCTTGGCAAAATCACTGGGGGTGCCATGAGTGAAATTTTTAACTCTGAGTATTGGGTGTTTTAAAAATTGCATAAGTGGCCTGATTCAGGCATATTCTGACATGTCAGAAGGAAATGTGTGAAGTATGAAAAATTAAGCAGCTGAAAAGAAACGCGAGCAGAAAACAGGTTAAAGTGCTCGTAAGGGGAGAATCTGTACATTCTCCTGCAATAGATAGCTTCTATTTTACATAAAAATTTGCCAAAAAAAAAAAAAAGGAAAAATGCAGTGTCCCCTTAAGAGCTACTGTGTCAAATTTGAAGAATGATTTGAATTCAGTCATTAAAGTGTGAAATGGAGGGATTTTAGTTCTGCTTTAAATTATGCATCTCAAATTAACCTTAGCTGCAGAGTCTCTGCTGACGCCCCCGTAATGACACATTATTGGTACTAATGGCTTCTTTGTGACTTGCGATACAAACAGACATTCTAGACAGAAACATTTCGGCTTTGAACTAAGACACACGGCGTGCATTTCCGCCTTGGGTTCCTAGTGACAAAGCCCTGTTCTCCTGGTGGCTGGTGCTCCTCAGCTCTTCTTTCCAACTTCCATGTGCTGCTCTTTGTCCTGGCAGGTGAGGGCTGCTGAGTGAAAACCCGCTTCGCAAACTTGGAAGAGCAGGAGAGCAATAAATTTGGAGTGAGTGCGGAGCTTGTCCAGTCACCGAGTGTTGTAGGGAGGCACGACAAAGACTGGGATGTGGGCAGTGAACTGGGAGGGGGAAACTTCAGTAGATGATAATCTTGGGAGGAAAAGGACCCAAAATTGTGAGGGAAATGGAGAAGAGATGCCAGGGCTTAAGGAAGAAGTTGCTGAATAAGGGAGGGGTGAGAATAATAGATGATATAAACAGCGGTTGTGTGATAACCCTTTGTGCCGTGCTGACGTGAAAAGGCGCTGTGTTTGTGGAACTCAGTGCACATAAGTCTCCCTTCTGAAGATTACTGTCATCATATGAAAACCTCCACCTCTACCCAGAATTCCACTCACATGGTTTGCAGCTTCCTTTGTGCTACCTAGCGGTGTCTCTCCTGCGACAAGAATGATAGTTACTACTTACTAAGAGGGCTACTGGGTGGGCAGTCTGAATGTAGTAGTGGATGAGTGAGAATAGGATAGCCTGGGGAGCTCTGTACTTAATGCACAGAGTCCTACCTGTTGATGAAAAAGGAGTGGCTTGGCAAGGCAGGCCCAGAATTTAGACCCTGGCTTCTCTTCCCAAAGCTATTAATTAGCTCATTGTTTTATTCTCATTTTCTCAGCGGGATGTCAAGATGTGACATGACTGGCTGCCTCCCCTTCCAGGCTGCAGCTCTGGGAATTTGCTGGTTGTGGCAGGAGTGATGGAGAGGTGCTCCTGCCCTGTGGTTCTGTCACATGGTCTATTACAGGCTGTATGACATTGCATGACTCTGTATGGCTCTACTGTCAGCAGGGAGTGCTGGGAAGTAAACAGTCTCGTGGCATTCTGGATCCAAAGTAGGATGGTATTTGAGGGTGTAGAATCAAATAGAAAAAAAATATTCAGGTGCTTCCTTTATATTCCTAAAAGGAATGACATTTCTGAACCGGGACCCAATACTTCTAAAAAAAAAAGATATGCTATAGGTCTCATTTACTAATGCATTAGAGATATTTATATGAATAATTAAAACACCATTTAGGATTGTGACAGTAATAGAACAGAATGCGTTTTGTCATTTTTCTTTTCTGCTCCTTTTTGTTGATTGATGAATTTATTGATTTCTTCCATTATTTTACAGTAGATATCTTAAACTTTTTTTTTACATTAATAAGCTGTTGAGAGTGCTAATGAAATGAAAAGAAGTCAGAATTTAATAATAAAGGTCTGAAAAATTGAGGCCTAGAACACGTATCTAGTATTTTCCATCAACTAGTTTTGTAAAATATTAGAGCCTTTGTTTGTCCTAATTGTTAATTCAGAAAATATTCATTTGATATTCATTATGAATAGCCTAATAGCACATCGGAAAAAATGGGAAATAAAGGCAATGAGCTAGCTCAGATTTTCCATTGTATTTGCAGTTAACCTTAAGCTGGTTGGAGTCAGTTGGAATGTGTTGTGTGAGTTGGAGAGCAGAACTTCACTGTTACAGCCAGCCATCCTCCTGAAAGCATGCACGAGAAAATGAATAAACTTGTGAACCTGAGGTCTGAAAAACACAGACAGGTGTGATCCCAGAGTCCTGAAGCTGGAATTGTGTTAAATCTCACACACATCTGCACTCCCAGTCTTTTCATATTTCTTCTGATTAATGTCTTTGATTTTTCCTTATAGTTTGCATTCAATTGATTAACCATTTTTTCGCACCTTCAGAAATAACTGCCTTGTGAATTTACGTTAACATATGTTAAATATGAACACTTCACAATTGTTAGGTCAGTGCTGCTGTGATACTTTTTCAGGACCATGTTTCTCTGTTTTCTAGCTACAATGGACAATTTGTCGTAGCACTTAAATTAGCATCATGTGTTTTATTTGGTACTATTGTTTTAGCCACGCTTGGAATATGTGTTCATATGTGTTTTGGGGACCAGTTTTGGATACAGGAATATGACTAGTACTGAATTGATGTTTAAGCACTAGGTTGTGTTATTTTTAGAGTGTTTGTGACATGTCTGGTGGTGTGAACTGACTTTCTCCTTCTTGTGTGTCTTGCTGTGTACTCTTCAGTCTGTTTGGGTGACTGGTGTTCTTCAGGGGTTGGTATTGGGACTGGCCCCTTTTAATAGCTTTGTCAAAAGCATGAACAGTGGGATTGAGTGCAGCCTCAGCAAGTTTGCCAGCGACACCGAGCTGTGTGCGGTGGTGGACATGCTGGAGGGAAGGGGTGCCATCCGGTGGGACCTCCACAGGCTTGAGAGGTGAACCATGAGAACCTAAAGAAGTTTAAGAAGGCCAAGTACAAGGTCCTGCAGGTGAATCAGCACAATGTCAAGGACAACTACAGGCTGGGCGGAGAATGGGTTGAGAGTAGCCCTGAGAAGCGCGACTTGAAGGTGTTGGTGGACAAGAAGCTCACCTTGAGCTGGCAGTATGTGCCTGCAGCCCAGAAAGCCAACTGTATCCTGGGCTGCATCAAAAGAAGCGTGACCAGCAGGTCAAGGGAGGTGATTCTGCCCCTCTGTTCAGGTAAATCCCCACCTGGGGTGCTGTGTCCAGCTATGGGGTCCTCAGTACAAGGAGCTGTTGGAACGAGTCCAGAAGAGGGCATGAAGATGATCAGAGGGCTGGAGCAGTCAGAGTTGGGGTTTCAATCTGGAGAAGGCTCCGTGGAGAGCTTCTAGCAATCTTCCAGTACCTGAAGGGGGCCTACAGGAAAACTGGAGAGACTGTGTCCAAGGCCAGGCTGGATGGGGCTTTGGGCAACCTGGTCTAGTGGAGGGTGTCCCTGCCCATGTACCCTAAACCGTTCTATGATTCTGTAATTTGTCATTGTACACATTATTAACATAATGGGAATTGTAATCATAAAATCATAGAGCCAGTGACAGAAAGAACATAAAATACAGTGGGTGCTTAGGATGCATATATTTCTTTTACTGTTTGATTTGGTTATAGCATGAGTTGGGTGTGTTTTGTGGGGGGTTTTTTAGCTGTTTTTTCTTTTCCATTGATAAGCAGTGAATGGGAAGGGGAGCAGTGCTGTCACTCTAGGCCTCTCTGCTCATCCCTGTGAGTGTTTTTGCAAGGCTTTTCAAACAGAAGGTCATCCCTTATAGTGTCTAGCATGTGCCATCCCAAAGCAGTATGTTGTTTGGGGCCAGGGTTGGCCCCATGCATTGTTCTTGTGTCAGCTGCCTCTGTTTGGAGGCAAGAGTTGTGCTCTCAGAGGCACGTGCTTCTGCCTACCAGCTACTGGTGACATTCAGGCTTTACTGGCGAGAAAGAGTTGGTCTGGCTATGGATATGGCCAGTCTAGGTTTTAGCTCTGGTTCTAGGGAACGGTTACCATTCCAGCTTAAATTTGAGGTACCTTGCTCTTGCTCTGTTGCCTAATACAAAGTGAGCCCTAGAAACTGTCTGCTGTGCAGGGGGATGTGGTATAGCTGTCTCAATATGGAACGTGCTGTATGAAATTGTTCCACTTACTGTTGTTGCATGTAACACCTACAATGACTATAAATGAAGGATATTGGGGGGGGGGGAAATCTTATTATTTCAGTTAGTTTACTTTGTGCATATTTGACAGCCCTCTGTGTATAGTCAGTTACATAATTTCCTGGGATAGTCAGATTTCTCTTTATTTGTGTGGCTCTTTCAGCAACAGGGGAAAGAAAATACATTAAGGATCAGAAAATGTGGCTATAAAGCCAGGAAAAATTGTTAGCAACCTCAAGAAGAGATCTAAGTATGTGGAACTGCTTTTGACTCATCTTTGAAAAGCAACTCAATTCCGGAATAACAGTGCCCTTTTGGGCTGCATTTCAAGACAGTATGATTGTACTCAGACAGGAATTACAAGGATCGATAGCAAGCCCAACACATCCTTTCTTTTCATGACAGGTTTGCTGATTGCCACCAGAGCAATAATAGCACGCTGGCCAGCATAAACACCAGCAGCAGAAAGCACGGATCTTTTTTGTCTCCATCATAGTGTGTGTTTAGGGTGACGCTGTTTGTTGTGGTGTGTTTGCACCCACAGTCCATGGGGAAGGAAAGGTGTTTTCCCCAATCACCTTCCCCTCTCTCTTGCTTTACGCTTCCACCTTGAGTTAGGGCTGGGCTCTTTGGTGTCTTTCCAGCGACAGAGCAGGGCAGGGAGAGCATGCCTAGCCAGAAAGATAAGAGAATAGGTCATTTTGAGATACCAGTGTTTTACAAGGTGAAATTTTTTACTGCGTATCATGCTTAGGAACCAGTAAGGAGGAAGATTTTCCCTGGGTGTGTGTCAGGAGCCCTTCTGCACTAGGGCTGCGGTGGAGCTGAGCACAGGGTTTCTTTTCCTCGAGGACAGGCCCCGTGTTTTCGCTGTGTTTTGGCAACCTGACATGGCAGTGAGTGGGTAACCTGTGTGGTGTTGGGGTTTTTTTCATCTGCCTGCCTCGGTTAACTGAAGCTCTGTGACTTTTTAACCCGCTGTCCATAGGCCGTTGTTTTACAAGCTCATTAAGGTAGCTGGGATGGCAACAGCAGCAGTCCTGCCCCCTCCTTGGGTGCTCATTAGATGACTTCCTTGTGCTGACATAAGCGTTGTGTAGTCATGCTCTGAGCCAGGTCTGGGAAAGGATCCAAGTCAAAAATAATCCCTTAAAAAAAAAAAAAAAAAAGAAGAAGAAGCTGTGTTTTCAGCAGGATCTGTTCCCGGATCTAGTTCACCATCGTTCTCACACCGGCCTGGAAAGTGTGAGGGTTTGTACTAGCACAGGGGGAGGTGGGAATGAGCAGCTGGGCCAAGGTGGTCATGGGTGCTCCTGGTGGCAGGAACGCTGCCTGTTTGTGTGGTGTCAGCCCGAGGAAACGGGGCTCTCGTGAACTTGTCTTTCCGAGAGTCTGTTGGCCCAGCTGCGATTCCAGTAACTTCCAAAGCTGTCAGGCAGTTTTGGCCAAATTTGTCTTCATAGGTGCGAAGACCCCCTGAGCTCAGCAATGCATGGTGGCTGGTAGACAGACCCAAATCAACTCTCCCCAGTGATAAAAAGTTGTCACCAGGGGTGCAGCTGCTGACCTCATCAGGCCTTCTGTCCTTGGGGTTGAATCGTGCCCATTTTGCAGGGGGTTTGACTGTTGAGCAGCTGATGGGAGAAGAACACAAAGCACTCTCTGGCAGTGACTGTTCATTTCAAGGGGCAGGAACAGTTCACCTTCTGGGCTCCAACTTCCTGTTGTGAGATGGGTTTTTTGGTTTGTTTTCTGTGTTGTTGGGGTTTTTTTTTAATTCGCCCTAAGAATCAAAATTGCTGGAAGCTGGGAAAGTTGGGAGGTGGGACTCCATTCAGTTTTTGTTTGGGCAGCCAGCTATTTAACCCCGAAGGTCTTTCTAGCCCCACCTCTACATAGCTTCCCTTGAATGCTTGGTGGCATCTTTGTGCCCTGCTACGTCCAGCTTCCATCCCCATGGGGCTGTGCTCCTCTTCTGCGGGTGTGCCTGGGTTTCACCTGCCCAGCCCGCCCCGCTGCACGGGCAGCCCTGCTCTGTACCACTGCCGAGGAGCTAATACGAAGATACACATTGTGGTTTCCTGCTGTTTTGCTTTGTAACCAATCCACTGGTAAATATAGCTTGTGTGTGGTTATAAATTCATTCTCTCATTATGGGCAGTCGTTGTGCAATAATTATGTAGAAATTATGACTGAGGATTGTTGTGGATGGGTTTGTTTTGTTTATTTTTTGCTTAGTAATTTTTTTAATTGTTTTTTGCGCTTGACATGGCCTGCAGTGGGAGGGAAGAGCAGGCTGTGGTGTCTATACTAAGACATGGCCACAGGCAGGTGTCAGGATTTGTGGTGGGCACAGGCACCGTCTCTCTGGCTGCTGACTTTGATGTGGCTCCCGTTGCATGGCTGCATGGCACTGCAAGGCACATCGGGACCTGTGCTATTCAGACACATTTTTATTCTTGCTTTACGCTGTGGGCAGACGTGCTGCCCCTCCCTGCAGGTTTGGTACTGTACATGTGTTTATTCTGAAACAAACCCCTCCCGTCTCTGGAGGTGCTGGCTATGTTCTTCCTGAAGCCATTGTAGCTCTGGCTGCTTCCAGTGCTGCTCTCTAGGCAGAGTTCTCCAGGTCCTGCTGCCTGGCCTTGGCCATGGGCTTGAGGTCTCTGCCCACCCCCCACCCTGTGTGGTTTTCTGTTGAGATGGGGTCCCTTCTGTAATCCCTCTCTCTGCTCATATGTGGAATTAAAGTAGTGAGGGGGAAGGAGGGGCTCTGTGTGTGTGTTTGTTGATTTCCCCCCCCCGCCCTTTATTTAAAATTCCTGTCAAGCAGATCCAGAACAACATTGCTTGTCCCTGCTGCATTCTCATTTTCCTCCCATCCTTCCTTTAATTTTATATTATCCCCTGCGCTGTGTTTGCAGGCCATATGTGTCCTTTGAACTCTGAAGAAGCTGTGCCAAAAGGAAGCCTTCCTATCCTCTCCTCTCATCTTGGAGCTGCTCTTAGATAATTGCAATTAGTATACAATGCAGAGCAAACCCAGAAGTGAAGTTCATGGGTGAGTGTCTGCAGATTTCCTGAGGGCTTCAGAAACGCTTGCTTTTGCTCTTTGGTTTTGCTCTTTAAACCTGCTGCAGTTCCTGGAGTCTGAAACAGCCTCTCCTGCTCTGCAATGTGTTTGTAACCCAAATTCCAGTACGGTACCCCTAGCCAGGCACAGGGATGGCTGAAGCTGCTGGCAGGATGCCAGGGCCTCTGCGTAGAGGAAGGTGGAGCTGCCCATCATTGTGTTACAGCGCTTGGCAGAAGCCAGGGAGGGAATAAATGGCTTCAGGAGAGTGCTGTAGTAGAACAAGCCCTTCAACTGTGTTCCCAGGGAGAGGTGGGCAGGTTGCCTGCCGAAAGCTGACAGCAGTGGGAGAAGTAAAACTCATCCCATTAAACAAAAAGCGGGGGACTTACTTCACATCATTCATGAGATGATGAGAAGAAGGGTGCACTGTTGGGCCAGCATGCCCCTGTGGCTGCCGTGCAGGGGGGGTACTGCAATCAGCTGTTGGCTCAGCTGGAGAGATCACTGTTGTGCTGGGCTTGAGATTTCAAGGGGGATAACCTCCATGATAACCATCACTCCAAGGGGTGACAGGCACGTTTTGAGTACCTTTCCCTTAAAGGGAAGTGTCTTGTGCTTTAAACCAGGTTTCTGACCTCATTCCTCAAAGGAGTTTTAAATGGGGAGAAATAGGAGTAGTAATTAGCACCTCATTAAGTACTTGTAGTCAAGTATGATAATTTTCTTGAAAGGATAATGTATTAGATGAATAAAAATACTCTCCATTAAAAAATGAACACAGAGTCATTTTAAACCACAAAGATTATTGTACATTTCTGAAAAATTAATGTGATTAAAGCAAAATATATTTAATAAATTAAAAAGACCCTGTTAGGCTGTTTAACTTGTTGATCTCTAATTAATTATTCTCACATGTAGTGCTTCAGGACTTCAACCTTACCTGCAGGGACAGGAAATAATTTCCCCCCCCCCTCTTCATCTTTTGGTTTGTAATTACTAGGTTTGAATGGTGGGTGTGGTAGGTGTCTTTTTTTTTCCCCTCTTCTTTTTTTTTCTTTTTTTTTTTTTTCCTTAAAGGAAATGGGGATCTTTTCTTAAAGAGCTGGAGACAGAACCCAGATCCATGGGGTTTGCCTTAGTCACTGATGAAGCTCATGTATTTATTTAAGGAGGACATAATCAACGATAAGAAAGCTCAGAATAAAATGGAGCAGGTGACAGGTTTACAGCCGCCTCTTTAAAAAACTGGGTTTTGTGGCATTATGAATGAAAGCACTCCCTCACCAGCCCCATCACAAACATTACAAGTGTTTTATCCCCTCTTGCCTGGCATGTTCCCATGATAGGGATATGTACAGGGCAGCTGTCTGGTACTTGAGTCACTCCAAATACTTGTTTCATGTAACAGGTCTGTGGTACAGATTCAAGGAATGCTTATCAGTCAGTTCTCAGTCAATACTAGTTGACTGCTTTTTATGGTTTAGATACCTGAGATCCATATTGCCTTTTGAAAATATTATTAGAAGTTGTCCAATAGGCTAAAAGGTACTGTCTGGGAGTTTGGGTACCTTACCGTGCTCTCTCAGCTGCCTTATGAGCTCAGGCTGTTTGATGATGATGACCGCCAGTTTTCTTTTGTCACAAGACCTGTCTTTACGTGCTCTCTGTACCTGAGCAGACAGCCTTTGTATCTGATTCTCCACCCTTGTATTTTTATTTCAGCTTTGCTGCTCTTGTCCTATTGCAGTTTTGCCAGACTTAGGGAATTGGGGTAAGAGCTGCTGCCTTCTTGCATAGTGGCCTCGATTTCTGTTGTATCTGAAGGTGCTTTTCTCAGTGGGGCCATTACAGACAGGGTGCCTGATCAGACGTCTTACTCAGGCGGGGTGTGTGTGAGAAAGACATTCTCCTTGGCTTTGGGACACTTGCAGAGCCTGCAATGGCTGGATAGTTGCCTACCGAACGTTTTGAGGCATCTGTCCTTTTGCTTGAGGACATGATGGTGGCCAAGGCTTCTTGATGGTGTATGAAAACGGCTACAGTAGATTAGCTTCAGAGTTCAAGGAGCCTGTCCGTGTGAAGCGGTGCTCCCAGACATTTATGTGAGCTCTGTTGTTACTAGACGAAGTGCCTCCCAAGATGAATGGTCTGCGCTGCCATAATGATCCGTTGTATGATTGATAGTCTTTTCTGGTCTTAAATCAGACCAGGTCTATCCGTTGACTTACCTTGAAAATCCTCTTAGTGCGAATGATCTCATTTTCAAAAACACCTTCTAAGGTTACAGCTCTGATGTAAGCATCCCACAGGCTTCGCCTGTGCGTGCCCCAGGGCTGCTGTAGTGCCAGCCCTGGTGTAGCCAGGTGGATGTGCCTGAGCAGAATCCCTTTTGCATGATCCCAGCCAGCCAGTTACCGTCCCTTGCTGTTGCTGTGTGGTTTTCCCCCATCTCTCACAGAGGACACAAATCAGGCTATTTTATTTGAAATTTTAAAAATTGTGATACTGCAGCTATAAATCTGTAAAAATCATGAGGGCATAACAAAAGAGGATACCTGACTGATGGTGCTGCTAACTTTTCCTTAGCTTTTCCCTGGAATTTTTGCTGACATCTTCCCTTAATAGAAATGCACTATTTGCGAGGGGCACTGTTTAAGCTGGCAAATTATTGTGGCAATGTGTGAGACTAACCGTACTAGAGAATAAAGAGCAGTGCAGCATTTATGATGATAAAATAATTTCAGGTCATGTCTTTTTTTCCTTTGTGTAGTTTTTCTTTTATTACTGGCTCTAAAATGGCTCTTGCAGTGCGAGTGAGAAAACCAGACTGAACCTCCTGTTTTTTTGTTGGGCTCCCAGCTGGAAACCCCTCCCTCGATTTTCCATTGATAAAAGTGTCACAAAGGGAATCTAGAGCAGAGGAATAGGCGGAAATAGAACAATATGAAGTCTTGGACTTGAATCACAAAAATAGTTAACTAATGTAGATACGGTACTGGACTAGCTGCTGCTCCTTTCATGACCAAGTTCATTTAACTGTGGCCTTAGCATTTGTGGCTGCCCTCAGAGCCATGTAACAAATCATGTATTTATTGTCTTTTTACTGCGGAGCCTCTTTAAAAGGATATTGCAGGGCATTTTCTTCTCTCCCCTTCTGTGGACCACTTTATCTGACCTTCAAGAATTCAGAATCGCAACGGGGTCCAAAAAACCTCACATAAAAGAATGCTTTTATTGTTAATTTAGAAAATACGTCTTTCACTAATAAAATAAAGGTGTGACATTTATAGAGCTCTGATAAGGAGCCCAGCCGTGGAAAACGCCCAGGTCTGCCAGTGTTCAAATTCAGGGCAGCTGCTTTCAATGAAAGAAGAAACAGGCTTGTTAGATGTGGGGGTTAACACGCACTTGGGTGTGCCCGTGATGCTTGAAAAACGTCCAGGAATATTTTGCAAGTCTTGAGAAGTAACTTGGTGGAGGTCTTATTTTACATAAGTTACTGAAGGTACTTGGTGCTCCTTCAGAGTGTTGGGAGGGGGAAGATTACTTCATTGACCAGAGAAGCTGTGGCTGCCCCCTCCCTGACAGTGTCCAAGGCCAGGCTGGATGGGGCTTTGGGCAGCCTGGTCTAGTGGAGGGTGCCCCTGCCTATGGCAGGGGGTTGGAGCTGGATGGTCTCTGAGGTTCCTTCAACTCAAACCAGTCTGTGATTTGGGTTAGTTCCATTAGGTGGTACGTTTATACATTTTCTCTGACTTTCTTAGCATTGTGTCATTACAACAGCGGCTTCGTATTGCTGCTGTGTTTGTGTCAGACTAGAAGAGCTGACTGATACTTGCCACAGCGTCTATGTGGTCACCTCTCTATTGTCTGGTGTTAGTGAGTGTCTGCATGTGATGGTGGTGAGGAAGAGGCTTGGAAGCACCTGTGGATGACAACCAGTGCATCTCTTACCATGCTGGATGCTGAAGGGAATGCGATGGTCTGTGACTCCAAAAGCTCAATCCTGAGTGAGACAGTGATCTGCTTTCTGTAGCTGCCAGGGGAACAGCAGGTGCTCAGCAGATCAGTGTGCAGCACCCTGCTTGTTGCGGACTTTTGGGTCTCTTGAGCTTGTCCTCTTGGCATACCTTCCCATGCAAAAGAGTAAGTGCTGCTCTTCTCTCCCCGTCCTTGTCGCCTCCCTCTTTTTTCCCCCCACTTTCCCTTTTCCTGACTTTCTTAAACTTGCCAAAATGCTACAGAACTGCACACCAAAGTCTGTTTCCTTGTTCTGACAGTTTATTGTGTTGGGCTAACAAGAACACACGCAACTGTTGAGGCATGGGATGATAATGTAGCAGGAATCTGTTACGTAAAGAGCAAGTGAGTGTGATATGGTTGGCCTATCCATATGTTATTGCAAGGGTAGAAAGGAAAATATGCAAAACAGTAAACGATCAAGAAGGAAGACTGGAAGTAGAGTTTGGATTTAATGGATGCTTCTGATCCCTTCATCTGACCCTATAAATCAGAGCTGCAGTGTTTCGTGCTGTTTTATCTCATTAAATTTTAATTGGGCCATCATTCCTATAACGAAAAAGAAGTGCAAGAGGCAAAAATACTTGTAGCTGAGGGTAAGACTAAATCACAGTATGCTACCTTAATAATGCGATTAAAAAGTTGCTTTCCAGGGTAACTGGCTGAAACCTAGACGGAGTAACTGATTGCTTTAAATGATACCATTTGTCAAGCATTTTGTACTCTGCAGGTGTTTTTTCTTGTCAGTATTGGGAGATAAGAATTGGAAAAGCTGGATTTCTTACTGCCACCGCTCAGCTCAGTGTGCTGTTTCCATGCAGAGGGATGGACTCTTCGTGCCTGTGCCTTATCATAGTGAAAATACATGAGAGGCAAAATATGCCTTTGCCTAAGATACACGCTCTGTGTATGAGTAAATATGGCAACACAGGCCCTTTATTTTGATCACTATTTTGTATAATAGGCAGTAACTGCATGCTAATACTGTCTGCAGCAGAGGAAAATGCTAAAAGCCAATTCTTGCTAGATACGAAATGGGGTATTCATCCAAGATGTCAAATCCAGTCTTTCCCTTGCACCCAAAGCAGTTTCAAAAGAGAGTAAATATGCATTAAAATAGTACACAGATATAAAAAATAGAAAGTGTTGGTGTGAGAGCAAAATGGAACTGTTGAGTTTGTATTCCTTGTAGCCCACTAAAACCTCTTGGTCATACACAAATTATTCAAAGGGTAATTTCACTTATATTTGTCATCATGTTTCTTTGCATTTTGAGCCATTGTTTGCTTCCTTTCAGTGATGTGTCAACAAACAGATTACTTTTCTTTGTAGACGTGATTGAATTTTATTCATTAGAGAGATTACAACACACGAACAGTTGTGCCTTTAAAATACTGGCATTTAAGCTGTTTATAAAGAATGTGTTTATGCTTTGGATAGAGATCACTTGGTGCTGGTGTTAGTCAAATTAGGGCTGAAGTCATGGAAATCTTGACTTTTCACTCACTTCATGAATTCTGGCAATTTAGTGTGTACAGTGGGCACCTTACTCATTCCGTTTCCAAATGTAAACAGATGGTGGGCTTGGGAATACCGGGACATAAAAACATGTTAATATTGGTTTTGTCTCCTGTATCTTATAAATGAAGGGGGCAGGTGTATGGCTGGTGTCAATTGGCATGTTCCCATCCAGTAAAGTTATGCCAACGAAGGCAGAATGGGAATCTGTCTTCCCAGCTGCTATTTTTAAAGAAAATGCTGGAAACTCTGTGTGTAGTTGTTGCTGTATGTGTGTTTCTTCTGTTCTCTTACATTGTCTCTGTGGCAAAAGATGTCCTCTAGTCATCCTTTGGGTTTTTTCCAGATGACTATACACTCTTTTCCAGCAAGTCTCACCCTCTTCCCCTTCTCTAAACTCCTGTTATTTCCATTTTTCCTATTTTCCAATTTTGAATAGGAAAGTAACTTCTCCCATCCCTACGTTTCCAGTTACAGCAGCAGGATAGGAGGTCTTTACTCCTTTCCTGCCTTTCCATACTCATCCCTCAGGATTCACGCACCCTGAGGAACAGCTTGAACTTAAGCTCAAGCTATGTCTCCATCCATGTGACCCAAAAAGCCCAGCAAAATAGTACGGGTCTGTGAGTTGAAAAGTGTCAAGTTCCATTTCTGTAGCACAGAGTGAGGGAAGAAGTTGGTGCAGGTTGTGTAGGGCTACACGGCTCTGTGACTGGAGAGATGATTTCGTAAATCCTGCTGTGCAGGTTCACAGCGTATTTCTCTCTGGACTTCCCAGTGGGTAACATTGCACCAAATTGGATGAGCCATTCCCATTCAAAATGTCAGATTTGTGTTGCTTAATTTCCAATGAGGATGTAATGTGATAGTAAAATTGTTCTGTAAAGGGTCATATGCTGCTTTACTGTCAGTTTGTGAGGCTCAGACAGAAGGAAATGATCAAAACCACTCGATGCTCATTACTTATTAATGGAGTTCTGGCAGAGCCTTGCTACATTCTGGCTTTTTGTTTGTTTCTTTGTTTACAAACAAAAAAAGAAAAGCACAGGTCACCACCCCACCCACCCC